>OZ022578.1:3110515-3193383 GCA_963669155.1 Arbacia lixula | reverse complement strand
CATGCTGAGTCATATAGATTCGTTCATGATAATGATAATAATAATAATGATAATAATAATGATAACAATAATAATAATAATAACAATAATAATAATAATATTATTATTAATAATAATAATAATAATAATAATAATAAAAACAATCTCTCTGTTTCATTACAACAATTTCATCCTATGACATCTCATTTCAACCGTATCATGTTCATGGCACTGACCTCTTAATATTAATGTCCTTGATATACATAGTACGAATTCATTGACATTGTTTGATAGTGCACAACATTTGTATCAAAATTTACATCTTCTTTTTACACACTTACATGACGAAAGCAGCGGTGAAGGTCATGGCTGAGATAAAGGTCTCATGATAAGGCTTCTCTTTAATATCATGTTTATCTTGTGATACAAAGTTCGACTTGGTTCGATGGGGTGGGGGGTAGGGGGGTGGGGCGGCCGGGAGGATGCAGCACCCACACAACATTTGACCCGTCGAAGGCATTGCTATGTGGCATCTGACCGAGCTGACGGTGCATTCTTGTTCATCTTTCTTCATTCTCTACGTGATGCAGACGACCACGTATACGCACGACTGTATTGTGAGGGAAGAAGAGGGTGAGTATACGTGCATTTAACGTCGTACCTATCCCTTTTTTACGCTATATTTTTAAACGGCATACGTTTTGGATCTTCGCCGGGCTGATCAATATGATGATGATGGTCATCATCATCGTTATTTTCTCGTCAAACTTGTTTTTCTTTTTAAACCCACCCGGTCTAGCTGGCAGCCCTATAAGAATCACGACTGGCCTGTGTTTGATCTGTAAGTGTCAACTAGGTGGCATATTCCATTTTTCATTTTAACTCTTCACAGCAAAGAACACGGTAATAAACACGCTGCAGAAGAATATCTTACTCAATACTTCGGCCATAGGACTTTAAGAAGTCACTCTCTCAACAAAAAAATCCTCCCAAAAAGCTCTGCAATTCAGGTTTGAGGGAAAATGATATCATGCTGTAGTATCATCAAAAGTGCAATTATTCATCTGACTTCACAATGATTTCAGATTTCCTTATGCTTTTTTATTTTATCGTTCGTATCTCGATCTGAAAATCATATATATATGTTTAAGCAGATGCCATACATCGATATGATATCCATTACAAGTATTCAATTCATCATTTGTTACGTTCTTTACACTTTGGATACTTCCCTTTATGTGGTGTCATCAGAAGTGCAATTATGATGATTGAAATGCGTGTAAGCACACTCAACATTTTTCGTAATGTTAGCTGAACAACACTCTCCCTAACTGCGAAGTGACGCTTATAAGACACTCACTGTTATTGGTGAAACGTGCCCTCTGAAACTCCATATATTACTTGTTTGCGACTCAGACAAACCTCAGACATTTGGGTTCTTAATACAGTACATGTACATGCAGGAAGGTGAAATATGTAATGTTGCAAAATTCCATGTCTCCGCCATTCGTTTTGCACGTTATTTAAATTTGAATTATGTTGATGCGGCGTGTATTTCAACCGTCTACAATGAACGATAGGGGGTTTGATGGCTAAAGCACCCAAGTATGTACAGATGTATACCTAGATAATTGGGGGAGTTAGGTGTGGAGGGTAAAAGGCCTATGCTGTGTTCTTGAAAGAGAAGAGGGGAAGGGAGGGGGCGGGTTAAGTCTGTTGTGTTGATGCAGATTTGTAATCGCTGAGCGGGGGGGGGGGGGGGGGGGTAGGGGCTGTAGTGATGGATTTTTATTTATATATTTTAATTTTTTTTATTTTAATTTTTTTTCATTACTTTTTATTTTATTTATTTATTTATTTATTATTATTATTTTTTTTTTTTTTTTTTTTTTTTGGGGGGGGGGGGGCGTTTTTTCCATGATTTTTTTAATCCCGCCCAGTCTCTGAAAGTGCTATCAGTTTGGGGGGGGGGAGACATTTAATATTGTGGGGGTAGTGGGGGACATTTTAGTATGGTGTGTGGGGGGGGGGGCAGGACCGAAAAAAGTGGGGGACACTTAAATCATGTGGTCGTACAGGAATATTAATAGTGGGGGGGGGGGGGGGAACGCCCCCTCCGGGATTTCCGCCCATGCACCAGACACTCAAATCACTGAAGGAAACAAACTGAATAATTTCAAATTTCTATTTGAGTGGGCCTAATCGTGATACGTACCTGCAAACTATAGGCTATAATACATGTATACAATGTCATGTTGTTGATATACAATACGTTTTATACTGCATATGTCTCGTATCCCCATCGTGTGTTACCATAGACATAGCTAATGAACTACTTAGATAAAGACATAAACTGTAGGCTGTAATATTGAAGATATGGTAAATTCTTTTCACCAGAAGGATTAGGGTGGGTGTGATATATTGCAACTTCCCCACCCGAAACATTGATGCAGATTTTGCTTTTTTTGTGTGTGTTTTCTTATACAGAAAAGGATAAGTAGGTACGTATCTCTAACTTGATCTAGGATTGAGGCAAGAGGATGAGAATTAAGAAGGAGATGTAGGAGTAGAGGGAAGAAGAAGAAAGAGAGGGAAATGCGCGGAGGAGGAGGGAGAAGGAGGAAGACGATGATCATCTAGTTGTCTTTCGCCTTTTGTTTCTCCCCATTTAACCTTCCTTCTTCTAGTCATCCTCACTTCATTCTTTTCCCTACCACTCCCCCCCCCCCCCCGTTCTCCCGTTTCCTTCCCTCTGACCTTCGATTTATATTCCTTCCAGCCTGTTCATCTCTTCCTTCTAACTTTATAACTTTCTAAACCTATCCATTGTTTTCTTACCAAGTGAGAGTATTTAATTAGCATGACTACATATTAAGCTTCATTGTTTTTTTTTTACGTCAAAGCATTATGAAATGGCTTTGTATACCAGTTTAAATAGCTGAAGAAGTAGACTTATGCACACGAGGCTAGATCTCAACTGAACACACACTTTCGAGACTACAGAGGCCTGTTTCTGCATTAGAATTAGAACTCACGCTCGTGATGATAAACTGATACCCTTTCTCACGAAACTCGGCAGTAATTGATAAAATACCAGGTTGAAATAATGATAATTTTATTAAATATGGGGTAAAGTATCGTTTAAAACGTTGATTATTCTATGGCCCGATGTATAACACATCATTTTCACGTATATTGCTGTGATATCAATCTCTCATTTTCTTCTTTTAAATCAATTCATTGATTTTCTTTCATGCTCTCCATTTTGGTAAAAATCGTGTTAACAGATAACAAATATGTTATGATAGTCTAAGCAAACATTTCTTTCTTTAAATAAATGTCTGAATATTGAAAAAAGGGGTTATGAAATGCATGTGTTGATATTCACAACTGATGCAAAAATATCAATAAAACGTATAATTGATCATTCTAAAATAAATACGCAAACATTAGTTATTTTTCAACGTTAAACAAGGTTAGAATGTTGGCATGCTATAGCCAAATGCTCAAATGATACTCAACATTTTGAAATATATGTTAAACTTTTTCGTGAATTTTTCCTTCAATGAAGTCAGCAAGCAAATTACTTTCCCCGCCATAGATGATTCAATGCTGAGCGATGTCTGACAGAATGCAACAGAAATGTTATCGTAGCACGCGTAATGCAAATGTATTCACTTTTCAAGGCCCTTATTACGCAACTCAGCTTTCCATAAGTCACAGCTGAACATTGTTCTCAAGGATCGTACGATCAGGGACATGAGAGAGACCTGGTACGATCGAGAACAATATATTAGATGCGACAGGGTCCGAGCAATTCCAGCATCCAGAACTCAGGTTAGAGTTGTTATCGTGTTGAGAAACGCGCCCTAGCATTCTTTACACTATAATCACGGCATATAAGAACATCCTGTAGTCACATAAATTTCGTAGATCTACTGATGAGTAAGCGAATATGTATCAACCCCACATGCAGGCAAACGTGAATCAATGTTTTTCTTGTGTTTATGCATCGTCATTGCATAAAGTGTCATCCGACTTTTTTGACATTTTGAATAGTTGTTGTCGGTGTGAACTGAACTGTTGGGTCTTATTATCGTGTCGATCGTTTGTCAGAATGTCGGATGTCGGATCCGGTCTGAATCCGCCTTTCATTCATCATTTTTTCTTTCTTTTTCTTTTTTTTCTTTTTTTTTTCTTGGGGGGGGGGGGGGTGGGTGGGGGTGTGGGGTTTAGGGGGGGGGGGGTAAAAATCCAAGATTACCGCCTTAATAGGGCACCAAATGAAGTTCATGGGACAAGACTTTTTCAATTGGGATCATCACAATTTATTAACTAGACATTCAAAGGATTCCAAAAATGTATGCAAGAAGAGTATATCATGGGGTGCATGGGAACGGTTACACCTTCCGACTTGACTACATGGTATTGGCCGTTTATTGACAATATGAACCTGAAGTGTTTGATCTAGATGAACGTACACAACAGCTCAAAGGAATTGGCATAGGGGAAGAAAGGGAAGGAGCCGCAGTTTTAAACCGCGGTATATTTTGTCCAGTTCAGCATGAAACACGATGCTTTAGCCTAAAAAGCATCATGTTTATGCTGAAATGGACAAAATAATGCGGTTTAAAACTGTGGGTCCTTCCCTTTCCCGATGCCAATTCCTTTGAGTTGTAGTGTAGACCAAGTACATATCTCTCGTCTGTATTCACAGGCATTGTCAAAAGGACTTCGATATTTACATGTATATGAGGTTATATTCTTAATTTTGTGATGACACAGTGTACGTGCGATATAAGGTGCTCTCACATATGTTGTGTGCTGTATGATTCCTTTAATAATTTCTCTTTTTTTGTTTCCGATGAAAGATTTTTCCCATCAAGGTATGTGTGTAAAAACCTGTTTCAAATGTAAACATGTAAAATGATGCATATCTTTTTTGAGAAAATCAACATTTAACAGAAAAGTATTACACAACATGATTATGGGAGAACACCTCGCACAAAAACAAAATTAAAAGAATCGTAGCTTTCTTATCCTTTGACGGATTCATGTTTCTGATTCTATTAAACCAACTTGATTGCAGAGTTGACTATCCCTTTGAGAAATTGCGTATTCCGAAATTTCATGCATAATGCTACGTTTGAATGTCGTATGTACAGTAGATACGAAACTAGATCCATGCCCAAACTAGATCCATGCTGTATGCTTACATTTAGACGAGAAAACACTGAATGCCGGTGACGATATGTTTTCTTTCCCCTACACCACCCAGCAATTTATCCGCTTTTAACCCATTGTATGCCCGATTCACTACTGATCTAGGAATATGGGCCCCGTTGCATAAAACTTACCATTAATGGTAACTCTGCCATCAATGGCAACTACCATGGTAACATCACTCTACAGCCAATCAAATGTAAAATTTCTCTAAAAGTTGCCATTGATAGCAGAGTTACCATCAATGGTGAGTTTTATGCAACATGGCCATGGTGTTCATCACACACGAACAAAGTCAACATGTGGCACACAAATAGTTAAACGGTGGAAGTATTATGTTCTCTTTGCACGGAAAGGCGTACTATAAATAATGACAGGCCTCTCACGATAAACGATATTTTTAAAATTTCTCTTGAAAATATAGACCTACGTTCGCCAAAACACGCGAAAGGTCTTGAAGGGATAGTTCACCCTGAAGATAAGTTGGATTCATTAAAAGCAGAAACATGAAAGAAATATATTAATGAAGGTTTGACGAAAATCCGTCAGAGGATAAGAAAGTTATGATCGTTTGAACTTTCAATTTTGTGACGTCACGTACGAGGTGCTCTCCCACATGTTGTGTACAGTATAATTACATAAATTGCTCTTTTTCTGTTTTTGACAGCGGAATTTTGTTTATTCCATTCAGGCATGTCTGTAAAACGTATTTCTCATGATGCATCAAATGCACAAGTTAAATGATGCATTTCCTTTCGAAGAAAAAAAAACATAAAAAAATTAGTACACAACATGATTATGGGAGAGCATCTCGCACATGAGGTCACAAAATCAAAACTTCAAAGAATCGTAACTTTCTTATCCCTTGACGGATTTCATCAATTTCTTTCATATGTCTCCTTTTATTAAAACCAAAATAATTTCAGGGCGAACCATCCCTTTAACTGCTTATGGTCATGTTTGTGGTTCCTCTTTAGATCAGCACATTATCTAGTGATCACACAGACTGCATCTCTCGAGAATCATGGACTGGCCACTGAGCACTGCACCACACCACATGCTGGGAACTGCCCTTGTCGCTCTGATGGTCATGTGGTTGGTCAGGAGATACATGACTCGACCCAAGAACCTACCACCGGGGCCGGCTGGTCTCCCGTTCCTGGGTGTAGCATGGACATTATATAGGTAAGCTGAGTAATGATCACATCAGGTACTGGGAATGCTGGGTCTATTACTCGAGGAGCTCGCCTGGTAGTTCAGAGGTTGGTCCCCTATGCCTCAAACGAACTGCAAGTGTCGCGGGCGTATCTAAAGCAGTATAGGTTCTCCTATCTTTGTTGCGGGACTAATGGAAGAACTCTTGTGTAAATGTAACATGATGTTTTTTGTTTCCGTCTTTTGTGATAGGGTTGGGTTCAATCCTTTCAGCCTTTTTATGTCTTGGGCTAAGAAGTACGGCGACATCATGACCTTTAAGGCCGGGCCGCTTCGAGCCGTCATCTTAAGCTCTCACGATGTCATTTTTGAAGCCTTCCGTCACCCAGACTTGAGCAACCGACCACCAGCCACCTTTCTCGACGATGTATTCGGAGGGAAGAACTCCGGTACGTAGAACTTACAGGGAAACTCGAGTCAATAACATACTTTTTTTTCAGTGCAAGAGAATGCGTTATTCTATCGTACAAATCAAGGACAGCTAAATCAGTTGAATGGCTCTATGCGCTTTAAGAAAAAAAAGGAAAGGAGAAATTAAGTTATGTGTTTTAAGGGCAGACTTAACCTTATCTATGGTGTTAATATTTCTAAGAGTGTCAGGGAGACTATTCCATAAAACTGGAGCAGCATGAGCAAATGCACGTTCACCATATGTCCGCGTAAGTATAGGAGGAACAATAAAATTCTTTTTACATGATCCAAGATTTCGTGTTGGTTTGGTTTGGTTCAATTTATATATGACATGGATGAATAGAAGCCCCACGCGGAACAGGAAATTTCATTTTCATTTCTGATAACGTGTCATTCAAACTGTGCCTCTTTGTACATTACATTTGTTTGTGTCAGGTATCGCGTTTTCATCCGGAAATTCGTGGAAGGAACAACGGAGTTTCACCCATTCGGTTTTCCGAAACCTGGGCGTCGGAAAGAAAACGTATGACGACATCGTATTAGTTGAGGGTTCGCAGCTCATAGCTGCTATAGAGGAGAAGAAAGGTTCCTCCTTTGACCCTGGCAGACTCATTGACCTGGCCGTTTGCAATATCATCTGCTCCGTGATTTTTGGAACACAGTACACATACAAGGACAAGGACTTTCAAAGGGTAAGCGGTTACGTTGATATACACTGTATCACCAACCCAACAAAGACATGATTTGAAGTTAATTTCAGCAAAGAAGAATAACAATGAGGGCACGATAGGAATAATATCAACTTGTGACGAAATAAGATGTTGAGGAGAAGAACATATTCCGTACCTCTTTTATACGTTGCTTTATTGAAATCATCTGTTGAAATATGTGTTAATTATGATTATGCCACATTTTACTTGCTTGTTTCTTAATCGGAAACTAGATTGAAAGACACCAAACTGTGAACATTTATGACGTCAATAAATTGCAAGTGGCATCACTGGTACACTGTTTCTATCCAAATGCTTATTTACTTGTTGTTTATCTAGATGCCATCTTTTTAGAGATTTCAAACATACCACTTGTTTTAACGTGAATGAAATCAACTTATATTCCATTCAATTCGAATCAAACTGAGAAGACTTTTCTATAAGTCATGAAATGAACTCTCAAGTCGTATAGAACCCACGTGATTGTTCATGTTGTCCTATAGATGGTTCACCTTGTTATGGACGCCATGGAACTTGCAGGAAGCGGTGGTGCTCTGCTCATATCCCCCATACCTGATATATTCAAGATGCTGTTCGGTAGAACCAGAATATTGGCAGCTAACTTTAGAGAGATTCGTCAGTTCATCCGCGATCATATTGCCTCGCATAAGGAGAACCTGGATCCGCAGAACCCTCAGGATTTTATCGACTTATATCTCAACAAGATAGACGACTCTCGGGTAAGATTGCCATTGCGAGAATGCATTTGACGTCCCACCCCCTTTTCCTGAGAGCACCAGTCACTTTGGCGCACAACCGATCTACAACCCTTAACAACCATTCGCCGACAGCTGGTCTGTCAAAGGTTGTCTGGTTATTTTACCAATTTGGTTGGTGGAAGCTTGGGCATTCGCTGCGATGTCTAAACCGTACAGTTTTCCAGCAGATTGTAGAATTCACTTACAGAAACGATTGTTTCAGTTTCAGTTCACTTCAAGTCCTTTAATTTGTCATGTAAACAGACCTACACATAGTAAAATAATATTTAAATGAAAAAGAAACTACACGGTAATGATAAAGTATCAGAATACGCAAAGATTTAGCTCAAAATCTGTAAAGCTCTAAAACTGTAAGTGGCGTGAGGATCGCTAGTTCTGTACTCAAATTTATACTCTCTTTAGGTTGAGAAATCTCGGTGGTATTTTTAAAATTTGTTCTAATGTAACATATTTCTTATCTTTGATTGTATTACTATGACAAATGCGAACAGCAGGAAAGCGTCTCTAATATCAACTGAAATAACACAACAGGAGGGCGTTTCATGGAAGTTGTCAGTACTGACTAAATGGTCAGTGCTGACAATTTCAGTGAAATCCTCAGTTTTGATTGGCTGAGAGGCACTAGCCTCTGACTGTTACTATGGTAACTGTCGGAGAAAGACGGCTGGTCAGACGAAAAATGTTCATGGAACGCCCTACTGGTACCAATTGTCAATACTGTATCGTGCAAATTTACCAGTTGATTCCAGTTGAAACCAGTAGGCGTTACTGGTATGTCTACAAGCTGATTCCAGTTGAAAGCAATTAAAGGGATAATTCACCCTGAAATTAAGTTGGTTTCAAAAAAAGAAGACGCGAATGTTGAATTAAAATCCGTCAAAGGATAAAAAAGTTGTGATTTCTAAACGTTTTGATTTTATGACGCCAACTGCGAGGTGCTTACCCATTATGTTGTGTACAATTTTTTTTCTCGAAAATGTGCATTTTCTCAACAGAAAAAAAATATGCATCCTTGTACCTGTGCATTTGATACATCATCAGAAAGTTTGATACACACATACACATACCTATTTTGCCAAAAAACAGAAAAGGAGCAATTTTTTGTAATTGTATTGTTACTCAACATATGGGAGAGGACCTCGCACGTGACGTCACAAAATTTACATTTCAAAATCTAATAACACTATTTTCTTTTGACCCTTTACAATGTAACTCTTTCATTGTTCTGCTTTTATTGAAACCAAATTATCTGTAGGGTGAACTATCCCTTTAATGAACCCAACTGGTATATAGAACAGCCAGCTTAGAGTGCGTCTGGGATCATGGTGTTTATACATGGTATATTCGTAGGGGGAAGACTCGTCCTTCTACGAGCTCAACCTCGTCAGAAGTATCACGGATCTCTTACTCGGTGGGACGGATACAACTGCCACCACTTTGAGGTGGTGTCTTCTCCACATGATGGCGTACCCGAAGGTGCAGGAGAAGATCCAGGCCGAGATCGACAGCGTGGTCGATAGGGGGCGTCGACCACAGTTCGACGACCGCAAGGATATGCCGTTCACCTGTGCAGTGTTGCAAGAGGTAGGAATACTCACATTTAATCGCGTGAAATTCTGTAAGAGACAACAATCGGACAAGCGGGCATGCATTATGTGGGCATTCATTTTGAAATAGTATATGGAAAAGTAAAAAAAATGATACAGCATGACCCGGACCTAGGATCGAGATCAAAACTTATTTTCGTTAACATCTTCAGGTCCAACGGAGCAAACTGATCGGACCGATAGGAGTCCCCCACATAGCAGCGAAAGACACCCAGCTGCGAGGCTACACTATACCAAAGGGCGCCATCATATTGCCCAACGTCTGGACGCTGATGCACGATCCGAACCTGTGGGAAGACCCGGACGCGTTTAAACCCGAACGATTTCTGACCGAAGGCGGGGAGCTGATCAAACAGGATGAACTCATCTTCTTCAGTACTGGTACGTTCTTCGAGATCGCTTGAAAGTGACAAAGTTCTCCCGCGAAGGGATAGTTCACCCAGAAATTATTTTGGTTTGTATAAAAGGTGACAACTTATCAGTGAATGTTTGACGAAAATTGGTCAAAGGAAAAGAAAGTTATTATGATTTTAAAGTTTTGATTTTGTGACGTCACGTGCGAGGTGCTCTCCTATATATTCTGTATAATTGTTTTTGGAAAATATTTCAAAATATTTACACATTGTAAATACTGGACGTAAATTATGTTGGGGTTTTTTCTAGTCAATGAAATTGAAATCATGATTGAATTATTCAAATCGATGTGTGAAGGATACAACTTCAGAATATTATGTTCACCAAAACTGTGCTTATAGTGCCACATAATTTATGTATCACATTATACATAAAAACTATTATAAACTATCGCGGTACTAGTTTAGGTATTATTTAAATACATGTAATCACGAATAAATCACAATACGTGTATCGTGTTTGCCCATTTTATGTTAAAGACTCTTATCGTTTTTGTAGGCTTAAATTATTAGCGGGTATATAGTTAATGAGCTATTTTGTAATTCGTCCTTTATCATTCCACAGGTCGCCGCCAGTGCCCAGGTGAACAGCTTGCTCGGAAGGAAACCTTCTTATTCTTCACGAGCCTCCTACAGCGCTTCACCTTCAAGAAACCAGACAACTCCCCTCCCCTCTCCTTCGAGGGGGTGTTTGGCTTTGCCTATGCCCCTAAACCATTCCAGATGTGCGCAGTGCCAAGAGACTGATCAGTGAACGTCTGATCGGTCTGATCGGCTAGGGGAGTGGATCGGGAGCGATACGTGTGGGTGGTGGTGATAGGGAAGGAGCGGGGGGAGGGAGCGGGGGAGGGAGCGGGGGGAGGGGGGAGGGGGGAGGGGGCTTGGGGTTGGGAGGCCGGGAAGAAGGTGCCGTTTATATTTTTCTGACCTCCCTTCACCTCTTACATGCCTGGAGAGCGTTGACCTACTTCAGCATGTTAGGAGACCTCTGATAATTGCACATAAGGAGCTATGAAGAACGGGTCATCGTTTTATTTTGTTATCACTGCATCATGATAAACATCCTAGCCACATCTGAATTACATTGTTCTTCAAAGCATAATTACAGGCTGAAACAAGTTCATCAAAATGATTAAAGGAAGGCTCCAGTCCAAAAACAAGTTATGCTCAGCATAGAGGCAGACAGATCTGAGAAACTGAACTAAAAATATTTGAAGAAAATGTAACAATTGATAAGAGACTTATGATCTTTTAATAATACGAAGATTCATATCGAGGGACTACAATTTGGAGCTTATTATGATGTCACAGGCGCACTTGCTATTAGTTTGCGTGTTCTTATCCTTTTCACATGATTAAGAAACAGATTTCCTTATGTTTAGACCGATTCTTACTGATATATATCGCACCAGTCCATTGATACAGTAGAGGTCCTCATGTTTCCAATATGTAAGCAAGCATGGTCTTCGGTAACATTTTGACGTATGTCTAATATTCATGAATATGCAAAATATAATGTGTTATATGTTTATGAAAGGAATGTTGTGCACATGTAGAAGCATGCATTGTTGTCATCGATATCGATTGAGCAAAACCAGTAGGAAATCAATTTTATTTGATATATGTTGATACTTGGTTATTAATGCATGCAAAATACTAACAAGAGACACCAAAGTCTCGTGGCTGTGTTGCCAATTTGCCTCCTCCAAAATAATGGCAATACACCTGTATTTTTGTATTTGAAATGACGAACCTTCGGAATAAAGACCATAACTGAATGAATTGCGGTGACGAAGGGAATATCTCTCTATGTAAAGAACAAAGAGAATGACGAATGATCGAAAATTACTCAAACGATGAGAATAATCATTATACAGCGAAGGACTTGCTAACAGAGACTTTAAGATCAACCTCTCATTTATTTATTAATTGGGTATACAATGTAAAAGGGGGAAATGTCGAAAAAAAAATACATGTACATTGATCGGATTTGCGAGATGTAACTCCACTTCATATATTTGCTTTGATTGTCTCGATTGAACGTTTATATTATGTAGTCAATCATAACGTATAAGATGTTATTGGCTTCTTGCATCTGTAAGTGTATTCATATGCTTCACTGCGGAACTTCTACCAATTTCTCGTCAGTATATTTTTCCTCAATTTCTCTGATTTATGATTAGCTACATAATTCAATAGCTTGAACATGTATTAGTATTTGATTTAAGTAGATTTGTAGAATGTCAATTAAGCAATGTCAAATGAAAATTGTACCTAACAATGATCCATTTACCATTACAATGATACACATGTTTGATCACAAATTTGAAGGAGCACTTCTTTCCATAGACCATTTATATTCGATTGAGTTGATTAAATTGTTCAGAATAACATAGAAGTATCATAAATACATGTACTGTATAAGTATGAGAAGGTACTAGACGATTCTAATGCCGAACTTAACATTGGAAATAAATAAGAAATAACATCAATGTAACATCATGATATGAAAATTCTATTGTGGACTCTTTAGTGGGAACAAATCGTGCATCCTCCACTGGAAAGGACTTGTGTAGTGACCCGAGAAGAAGAAGTGGGAACAATAAATACAACTTGAAAACAGAGGTCAACGCTATACACCGTCATGTCAGGTTCATAATTTTCTTTTCCCTTTTTGAAGAGGCCCATGTATGATTTCGTTTGAATGTTTATCCCCATACCAAGTGTTTTAGTCAAATGTAATAGGTGTACACGTAGCACATAGTGCTTCTTGAGGTTTGGTCAAATAATGAAGATAAAAGAGTACATGTATATGAAGAGAATGCAGACATGGCATAGATTTGGGAAAGGGGGGAAATCACGGAAGATTGACATGCTATGAGAATGGAACAAGAAATTGCATAACGATCGAGAGATACAGTATGAAGCTGTAGAATAATTGACTAGAGTAACCCAAAATTATCGCTCCCACACTTTTTCTTTCCCCCTTCTCTCTCTCTCTGTCTCTCTAATTCGGTACTAACAAATTTTCGTTTTTGTCATGTTCTTCTTCCCATAATCCTGTTCCTCTTTTCACCCCAACTCCATTTCCCTTTCACAACTACTCCCCCCCCCCCCCCCCCCCCCCTCTCTCTCTCTCTCTCTTTCTCTCTCTGTAAAATAGGGTTCAAAATGTTCGGGCCGAACATTTTGAGGATTTGTGATTTAATCACTCTTTACTCAAAATGTAGATCATTTGAGGGCAAATAAATTTCTGCAAGCTTCTAAAATGGACAATACATGAATTTAAGACCATTGGCAAGAAGATTGCTAGCAATTACCTTTTGAAGGCTTTTTTGCCTTCCCAGTACAGTATATGCCCTTTAATGTATAAATTTCACCTTGATTTGAGTTTTGACTTAATGTATTTTGTATTATTTTTCAAAAGTGAAGTCTTTTTTAACACTCAGTACAGTGTAGATGCATCTATCTATACCGCACGCGTACACAGTAATCATACACCTTGCATGGACAAAGAAAGTTCAATAATCAAATTTAATACATGTACATCAAAAACAAAATTGGTGCCTAGTACTATAGTTAGGAATATGGAATTATACTTTCTGTAAATATTGTCAGCCATTTGCAGATAAATTGAAATTGAACATGCAGCATGTTTCACATGCAGGGCATATTCTGCAATCCAATGAATTATGTTGACTTGTAGGTGAGCTGTTGCAAACTATACAGGATAAACAGTGCAACGGAATTATGGTGGATTTGGAATAACTTTCTTTTGATTTCATTGAGTTTCAATGCCATTACATGTGAATTAGAACTTAAAGCAGTGCCTTTTTCTGATTGGATAGTGTACAACAATGATGGAGATACATGTATTATTCGCACTGCATTATTTCATACAGATTAATTCACGGTGTTAAAGCATGATTTTGGCCTGCTGAATGGGGGATAGGAGCACCTTTTCACCAAAGAGACTACTGTTGATGATAACATGCATCAGTCGCAAAATGCATGTTTGTATTCTAAGTTAGCTTTGGATTGGACCTTAAAGGGAAAGTCTACCGTGAAATTGATTTTATTATACAGTAGCAGAAAAATTAAAGCAGTATTCAGTGCATTAGTGAAGGTTTGATGAAAATCCATTAAAAGGATAAGTGATCACCTTTCAAAATATTTGATTTTGTGATGTCACGTGCCAGATGCTCTCCCACTTATGTTATGTGCTGTATGTATTTCCATAAATTCCCCTTTTTGTTTTTTGATAAAGGAATAAATCTCCCATAGAGGACAGATGTTTTATGTAAAATGTGTTTAACGCTACATCACATGCCCATTTAAATTTATATCCTTTTGAGAAAATTTGAATTCTCAAAGGAAATACATGTTGTACACAACTAATAGAGTACCTTGCAAGTGACATCACAAAATTAAGAATTTGAAAATTAGTAACTCTTATCCTTTGGTGGATTTCTGTCAAACCTTTGTTTTTCATGGTTTGCTTTAATAAAAAACAATTGCATGGACTTTTCCCTTTACAGGCATGCTTGTCACACTGCTGCTCAAATATCCTGTTCATTCATGCACTCCGTTTTCTTCAAGATTTCTTCAGCAGATATTTTTTTTTTAAATAGCTGAATAAATAACATCATTTTGTCTGCAAATGGCAGACACATGTACCAAGCTAAGTTAGTGCGCTTTCAATAAAAAGAACTAATCCCTACACAACAGTCCTAGGCATGTCATGGTTGGTAAAAAAAAAAATGATAAGGTATTGGACGAAATAATTAGTTCAGTTCTCAACACCTTTACCTTCAAACCCTAATCAGAACAGAAGGGAAGGGGGGGGGGGGGGGGAGGGCGAGGGGGGATAATGTCCCCCTCAACATTTTCCATGATGCACAAACGCACCAATATCCCTGCAGGAGATCGTGCAGTCTCACAATGATCCTGTTCACCGCAACCCCACATCATTTTTCAAAAATCTTGCAATCTTTTTCGTGGATAAAATTTGCAAAACAAAATTGGGCTTTTACTTTTTTATGTTAAGAAAAAGGACAGTCATGGAATAGATTCATGCCTACATTACTTTTTAACCATAATTATGTGAATCAGAGAAATTCATTTTTATACATTGATATGCATAACAAATTACTAATTTTATGGATGCAAATGTTATGCACGTCTTTTTAACAATGGTACTAATGGAGACCACAAAGCTTGTCGAGTAGCAACAACTAATACAGTATCTTCAGAGTGCATCCCACCAACTGCAATGGATCACTAGATATGGTGAATTTCACAACACATTACTTCAGTTAGATCAGGGATGTGTTAGGAAGGAGGGACAACTCAACCATAATATATTCAAACATCTGTATGGATACTAAAGTGTGCTAATGAATGTCAAAAGCATTCCACAATCACTGCAATGCTTTGAAGTCCCATGCGCGGCACCGTCATTTTGCTATCGTCAACTTGGAAAGCAGTATCTTTAATTGCCTGTTTTGTTTCTCGAAGCTGTGTTTCTTATCACATTTTTTTGTAATTTTCAAGAAAGTTAAGGGGCAACACCACTAAAGATCCTGTATTCGTTTTTCTTCTAAATAATTGTTGAATGATGCACAAACGGAGATATAAGTTAATATTCTTACTTACATAATCAACAAATTTCTTCACTTTCCGGAGATTTCCGGAAATGTCGGATTCAATCATTATCAAAATCATATATTAAGCTGCTTATTTTCATTAACAGAGTTTGCGTGAATTTGCGTGCAAATGAGATATTTTACTTTAAAAAACTGTTTATTTTTGTTCGCTGATATCTCTTTTCCTCACAAAAGTATTGATGCAATTCAACAGAAGTGGACAAGCGAAATAAGACTCTACATTTCTTTTGTTCTCTCTGAGAAACCGTTGCTAGGCAATCGTGTTCGTTATTGTTAAAACACGTGAAAAGCACATGCTGAGACCACGCAATTTTTCGGCGGTGCCACGCATGGGCTCAAAGAAAGAATGTTGTTTCATATCCTTTCCTAACACATCCCTGGTTAGATATAAATGCGTGAATACAGAAAATGGACTATTGGAAAACTACTTATGGAAACCTCACAGGTGATGCTAAGATCTGGGTAAGGTCATGATAAAATACCCCCCCCCCCCCCCCCCCCGCCTTTCATAGGAACATGAAAAAACCTCGCCTGATTAGGATATAAATCTAACAGCAAATTAGCATTCACATAGTGCACAAACATACATTTTACTTAGCATCTTTTTTTCTTTCAGTTTCTTTCAAATACACATGTACACGTAAAAGGGCAATGAAGCCATGGAAGTCGATATTTAGTCATAAAGTTTTAAAAATCAGAAGCAGATTTATACGAATGATTGAGCAAGATTGGACAAATAACAAGAATCTCTTAATGTACATGCATTAGCCCCAAAGCGGTCATGGGCAACTTAATTTGAAGCAACCATTGTCCGAGCGTCCTAATAACTAGATATGCGTAACTGTCAGTCTTTAAGTACACTGGATACGATGTCCTTTTTGATACGTGCAATGCATGAGGACAATACCTCGGACTAATGAAAATTGTACTGAAAGATTTCAGAGTTTGGTTAAGGTTAAAGATTGAACTCAACATTGTTTACCCGAAACCCTTGACTTATCCACTTCTTGTCTTTCTGCTCTGATAAAAAGCAACATATTGGGCTTCATTCTCCATTCAATATCCCGCTTCTAGTTCTTATTAACGATATTGTTTCTAGATCTGTCTGCGATAAGGAAAAATTATAATTCCATACATGTACGTTTTCATATATTCTAAATCTACTGCAATATTTCAGTTATGCTATCATTCATAAACCATGCACTTACAGACTTTTCTGTTTCCGACAAGTATGGCAAGCAACCACATACTATCAATGACCATTCTGAAAGGACTAGCAGTAGGCCCTAGTTACCATAACTTGCACGGAATGCTATTCAGTTCTGGCAATTGGGTCACAGCTACAACTGGTTTACTATCACTTCAAGGAATGGGGATTATGAAATGTTATTTTATGTTTGTTTATCTTAGATAGTGGTCTAATGGATACACAAGATATCTTTAAAATGGCATTGGACATTGCAGAGGTAAATCACAAGGACGTGATATATATGTATAAACACACATTGCAAAAGCTAGGCTCATAAGCATTTAGAAGGGAAGGTTAATAAAATCGTTGCAGGTTTTCTGCACATGGTTAGGCAGTGTTCATGTAGACACATCTGGAGACCTCTTTTAAGCTTTGCTGCAACACAAAAAGATATAGCTCCACGCTGCTATTGCAGTCCATTCATGCCTGATTGCATTACTAACGCAATATAGTACTAGTCCAGACCATCAGTGAGATTTCCTCTCTTCACTCATTTGATCCTTGCGCTATTTGTTTGAGTAGCGACGAGTCCAGCTGTGCAATGCCACTGATCTTCATGAACTTGCTGCTGCCATATTTCGTCTTCACAGCCTGTGGAAAAGAAGAGAACACTTTGAATGAACGTGTATTTTTCATTTCAATCACCAATTAATTTTTGTTATGGTCAGAGAATGGTGTTAAACTTACATTAGAAAAAAAAAAATGAAAAGAGCACATCGCAGGAGTATAAAATATCACAAAAGAGGAAAATATAGGCTTTTTAACACTTTAAACTCGCCTGGAAATATTACATTCTCGAAGAAATGTGCATTATTGAGATGGATTTTTTGCATTGCTCTGAATAATGAATGAATAGATTTTGAGTATTGAAAACGAAAATAACAAGTGCAATTGTAAATCTCACAGACAACGTAATAAGCTGAAATTTGTGGTGGCTGCGCATCTTGTTGGTGAGATTTGTGGCAGGACCATAATGGCAATCCCCCCCTCCCCCATGAAAAAGACTCGGCTCATTAGGGTTGATTAAACATTGCGACGGATCACATGCCATCCTTAACCCTAATCAGGCCGGGCTTTTTGGACTGTTCTGTACTGGCCAGGGGGGGGGGGGGGTTGATTCAACCCCCGCTTGAGATCTCGGCCATCGGTCACGCGATTGCGACAAAATTTGGCAGGCACGATACCTGTGTCATAATCTACCAGATTATTTTGTTATATTTTACAAAATTGTTAATTATTAATTCTAATTAATTAATTTTGCAAATTCAGCCCAAAATTATATAAAACACTAAATAACTAGAGCAATTCGACTGCCGCGCAGTCGATAAATATGCCTCCGCCTCAATGCTAACTCTATTTAGATTTATTCTCAGAAAACCTGTTTGGTTGGCAATGAACCATTTGATTACTATGTGACATGAAAATATGATATTCTGTTTTTCCATGTTTGGCAATGTTCATTGACCTTTTACTTCCAATCTAATCAGTCCGTCCAAAGCCATCCTTTCATCAAGTTTGTTTAAAATTTGCCAATCTGGGGGTAAAGTTCACTGACCTTTGACCTTTCAGAAATTTTACACACACTTTCACCAGTCTACCTTCATGAAGTGATACATCTTTATACCATGTTTCGTTCACATTGAACCATTAGTTTTGCATTCAATGTGAATATGTTAAATTTGGCTCAATTTTTAGCCAATTTTGGCATAGTTTATTGACCTTTGACCTCTGACCTTTGAGAATTTTCACCAAAAATATCATCAGTCTACCCCCAAGAAGTGATCCATCTTTGCACCATGTTTGGTTGGTATTGCACAATTGGATCTTGATTTATTTCGAAAAATATTACTTTGGGGGCATTTTTTTAGCTATTTTTGGCAAAGTTCATTGACCTTTGACCTTTCAGGAATTTTACCCAAACTTTCATCAATCTACCTCCATGAAGTGACACATCTCTGTACCATGTTTGGTTAGAATTACACTATTGGATTTGGGTTTATTGTGAAAAATATCAATTTGGGGCCAATTTTTAGCAAATTGTTGCAAAGTTCATTGATCTTTGACCTCTTGCCTTCCAGGAATTTCACCAAAAAATGTCACCAGTCTATTCCCAAGTAGTGATCCATCTTGGTACCACGTTTCATGAGAATTGCATTTTTGGATTTAGTTTCATGGTGAAAAATATGAAGTCTTGGGCAATTTTTGGCCAATTTTGGCGAAGTTCATTGACCTTTGACCTCTGAACTTTCACAAATTGTATCACAAATGACACCACTCTATTTCTAAGTAGTGATCTATCTTTTTAATATGTTTCATGAGAATTGCATCCTTTGATTTCGATTTATTGTGAAAAACTTAAAGCTTGGGGCAGTTTTTAGCCAATTTTGGTAAAGTTCATTGACCTTTGACCTCTGAACTTTCAGGAAATTTATCAAAAATGTCACCAGTCTATTCCCAAGTAGTGATCCATCTTTGTACCATGTTTCATGAGAACTGGATCCTTAGATTTGGCTTTATTGTGAAAAAGGTCAATTTGGGGCAATTTTTCACAAATTTCATTGACCTTTGACCTTTGACCTCGATCAGAATTGACCCCTATTTTACACACTTCATTGGTTTTATGCAATACACACATGTACCAAGTTTGAAGCAAATCTGGTAAACAGTTATCAAGATATTGCCTAAACGGATTCGGGACGGACGTACGGACGGACGGACGGACAACCCGAAAACATAATGCCTCCGGCCACTTCGTGGCGGAGGCATAAAAAACATTTAGAGTCTAATATTTGGTTTGTATGTTTAACAATTGGTCATCAAAAAAACTTTGAAAATCCATTTTTATTCTTATGTATTTCATTGTTTTTGGAATTTTATGTATTTCTTTATATATTTGTTTTTTTACTTTTGTTTTTCTTTGTTTTTTTTATTGAAAATTGTCACCGACCACTTTTCAGCCATGATTAGCAAATAAATCAATCAAAATTATCAAATGGAAAAATAATTAGGCTTTTATGAGTTTTATGAACAAGCACTGTTTTCCATAGGAAATGCACACAAAATTGCAAAATTGTGCACGTTTTGGGATGACATGTGTACGAAAATGGGCGTGGCTCCGTAATGGTATGCGTAGATGTCGCGAATTTGGTCTCAAAAGATGCGCAAGACTTGAAAGAAAAAAGTCAAACAAGTGTCGCGATGAGTCGTTCGTGCGTTGCGGCATTATTGCAAGAAATGTCGAGGGGGGGGGGGTTGATTCAACCCTCCCCCCCCCCCGGCCGTTTTAGGGTTAAGGGTACAGAAAGACCTACCGAGTACTTCTGAGATGCAGAGTCGTCGCGGAGCAGAATCTGGACAATCTTTTGCACAATTGGCCTGAGGTGATCCTCGCTGTACATGCTGTAGTGGGCCATCTTGGGGCACCAGGAGCTGTGGGTTTCGGGATCCAGAAGCGTCATGGACAGGTAGATGGCTGCCGCTGCGATCTCTGAAGGGCTGTATTGCACCATGCTGTACTCTGGAAGGGTGATCTCCATTAGATACTTGGCTAGTGTGTGCTTCTGGGCATCCACCTGAAAAAAATGGGGAGCATGCAGGGATTAAATGAGAAAATCGGACGATACAATCTCAAATGCAATAAGACAGAGGAATGCTGAAACCCAAGCAACACTGACCTGTCAATAAGGGAGTCGAGTACAGCAGATACATTTTAGATCCCGACACAGGAATTCATATTCTGGGCCTATATATTCTACATCCTGTGACGTAATTTAAGTTTGCATTGGTAAAATCTATACCAATCAAAAAAGCCTATTATGAAAATATATTCATACATTCCTATAATTCACCTACACAATGGTTGCCTAGTAATCATTTTAGGCATGAAGCTTGATAATTTCAGAACAGAAATTGCAAAAGTGAGTTAACCCCTTTGTTTTGTGAATTCTTATTTTCTTTTTGTAACTCTTTTATTCTATTTGTATAAAAAATGGAACTGATAACGCAATATTTTCAAGCAAGGAAAATACAAAAAATGAACCAGAGCCATCGGCCTGCCACACAGTCAACATATATGCCTCCACTTCTTTGCTAGCTTCATTTTGTTGAAACTGATCTTTTATGCTCAGAAAACTTGTAGGTTTGAAAAAAAATGTAATGTACCATTGATTTCATATGTGGAATCAAACAATTTAATTTTAGACCATTTTTGTAATGGATTCACAACTTTTCACCTCACTGCATAGAAACGCGTTTTTACATTCACCTGTATTTCCTCATTGAGTGGAACGCACAGTTGTTCCTACTCTGACAATCTTTGGGTTACCATTAGTGTTTGATTAATGTACATAAAATTGAATACACAGTCTGTTGCAAATAATATTTCTTTGGCCATGTTTAGCCACGTTTGGCAAAGTTCTTTGACCTCTCGCTCCTTTGGCTTCCAATCTTAACAGTATCTAAATGTTGTTATCTATTCTTGTATCAAGTTCGGATAAAGTGGGATTATTCAATTTGGTAATTTGTTTAAAATTAGGATTCCTTTCAGGAATTGTACCCTAAATGTCTAAGGCCATGTAATGATCCACCTATATTTTTGAGTTTGATTGGAATGGGATGAATGGATTTGTATTTCTTATGAAAAGGATGACCCCTCCCCACACCAGTCAAAACTTGCTCTTAAAAAGACCAGTCAGAATAGGGTTAAAGCAATGAATGGTGTTGAATGATAAAATCATTACAAAAAAACCTACCCCAGCTGCTTTAGAGTTGCGTCGAAGGAAGTGAAGGCACAGCGGCTTTCCCAGCTTATACTTGAGTCCTTTGAGCATGGCAATTTCCATTTGCCTGATCTGGGCCTTGGTGTAGGCATTGTCTGTGATGTAGACAAAGTCGTTGATTTCTGGAGGATACATCTCTTCGTATTTGCTGGCAATGAACATAGCCGTCACTCCAACAAGCTGCAGCTTCCCTTTCGAAACTGAATGTTCCTGTGAAAGTAACATTTGAATACGGATTGATTATCACATAAATGGCAGACATGTCGATAATGCGCATAACATATTGATTCTAGACATACACCTGTTACCTTCATCTACAGAGGAATATTTGGAAAAATGTAAATATACATATTTATATCGCATTGGATAACTTTTTTCACGGACTTTCCCATGTGCCTTGACAGCTATGCAAAATATTGCGTCGATTAAACCTTCTGTGGCCAAGAAATCAGACCCCTCAGTCAAAACTTGCTCTCAAAATGCCCAGTCAAAACAGGGTAAAATTGAGGCCAAATTATACAGACTGTATGCAAGCTGCAACAAAAAAAGAAAATCTCCACCCAGACTCACAGCGAGAAATCTGTCGATCAGCTGAACGGTGAGGAACAGGGTTTCTTGCAGGAGATGGAAGCGGAGGTGCACTTGGACAAGCCAGTCCACAAGAATCAGCCGCATACGCCCAGTGATCTGAGTCTCCTGCCGGTCCAGGTAGTTAGCAGGCACCATCATCTCCACCTCTAGCCTCCGCAGGTACAGGTAGATGTCCTTGGCATACTCGCTGCACAGCTGCGGGTTATCCCCATCATCTTTGTCAATGTCCTCTACCTGGAGCTGCAAGACGGTCAGAAACAATTGATCAGACTGCAATCACTACAGTCTACTGGTTTACTTCTGCATGCAGACACTGATGCAGTGCCATAGTAATCATTGTCCAATGTCTTGAAAAGGTGCTAGTTTAGGTAAAATCTTGATATTTGTACATGGCATTCAAATAGGAAAATACAGTGTCACTCTTGTCTTGCGCAGAAATTTAAACACACAAAAAAGGTGCTAATGAAAATAGTTTTTGAAAGAAAATCTTGGTTACTCCATTTTAGTTTTACACACTATAATTTTCTTTATACATTAGGGAATTCTGCTGTAGATCCCTGCCACTAGGATAACTGCCTAAAATCAAAAGGAAAGCAATTTACCGCTATCAGCTGTTGTGAAAAGGCCTCAATTGCTTGATCAACCTCCATAGCATCTAGGACATCTGGTGATGTTGACCTCATCTCTGTAGGGAGATCTTCTACAGGGAGACCAACAACGGCATGGAGAGACGATGTGGCCTTTGTCTTGGTCATAGCCTTTTGTCTTGTGTCCCTTTTCACAACCTGGATGGCAAAATCAAATAGAATAAAAATCAGTATTACAAGTTACCCATACTTCAAAATCAATACAAAAATATACAACTGATTGATTGGATAAAAATTTACCATGCTGGGCCTCCTATTGCAGCTCTGACATGAACATAAAAAATGTAAATACCAGCAGGTCAATTTCTTGACGTTTGACTGGCCTCTTAATATCTTATAGTCCCCATAGAACTTATGTTCTATACTGTATACTCGCTCATCTACATGTGGTGGTCTTTCTCAGTATGAGACAAGGAAATTTTAGTTCAAACTTTGACCTTTGAAGGATTTGATGATTAATCCCTCCATGTGGGAATCCATCCATGTAGTATGTACAATAATTGGTTAAACTGGTTCATTGACCCAGACCACAATACTTATCAGTTCCTTTCCATACATGTGTGGTTTTAGTATTACATTGTAAAAAATTAATTTATAGAATTTTTAGTAAAAATATGGAATATTTCTCTCTTTCAAGATGTCACATTAACCTTATTTCAAAATGAAGTTGAAATATCAAGAGTATTCAGACTGTACACAACCATTTTAGAGACAAATAACTAAAAATGTTTTAAATGTAGATATATAATCAAGTCTGTTTGTCTGATGGTGATAAGGCTATTTCATGCGCATTTTGAGAAGCCGAGCTGATCTTCAGAGGCAAATGACAATCTAGTACCAGTAAGTTTTGCCAATGCATTATTTAATTACATCTTGAAACTACCTGTGACAATGTATTGTAAGAATGTTACCTTCTTGCTTCCCGCCTGAGCAGTTCGAACCACATTACTGATGTTGCCAAGGGCTGCTCGTTGTGCTGGCTTTTGCACAGCAATGCTCTTTCCCCCGAGCCTTGCACTGACGTTTTCATTGTTGAATGTGTGTTTGCTCTCACCATGGAGATTCATCTGTAAAAAGGGAAAAAGGATTTGATTAATGCATTTAATCACACAGACAAATCAGGTCATTCATGCCATTATTGCATTAATGGACAAAAACAAGCACATCCATTCATCCAAATAGCTAAATAAATGAGACTTGTCTTAGTATTTTAGAATGTTGTCTTGGTATTTTAGAATGGGTATCATAAGTGGTCCATAAACCGGCCCCTACCCTTGAAACCGGCCCCCGCGTATTTCTGCGCAGTGCGCGTCATCGAAGGTTGGATGCGCGATTTATTATGTATCTACGCATTAGTAAACCAAATGCAAGATTTTCGGAAGCAAAATTAGACAAAATGTGCACTTATTTGGCAATTGCACATTTTCGTTCGAAACATCTCCGTTTTTCAACTTGCGTTCGTACTTCCGTGATTTTCTCGTCGATCGCCGAAACTTTCCTGTCATTTTTTAAATGCACTGGAACGAGCATGATCAAGACGCAATACTGGTGAAATGTCGGCATTGTGCTCGTCGGATTGACGGAAATATTGCACATTATCGGTAGGGGCCGGTTTCAAGGTTCAGTGATGTGAATGTGCGACGTTTTATCGAGCGATATTCGAAGCGCAATTTCTCCGAAATTTTATCGTTAATCTTCAATCCAAAAATAGTTTTTGAAAGAGCATTATTTTGCTGATTTGTGTGTGAAATCTTAGAATTTTATTTGGTTATCTTGGAATGAAAATATTCAAAAGAAAACAAGGGGGCCGGTTTGAGGCACCGGCCCGCATCATACATGCAACAGGCAAGACTGCCAAGAGGATTTAAGATAGATAGGAAAACCACCCTGTCCACTCCACATGCACATGACATGGTCCCTATTAATGCCATTCATTCATGTTCATATTCACACGCCATGCACGCAAACAATGCCTTGGTTGGAATAGGAATCCACCTAGGCCTACATGACATAGGAAAATTGCTGGACGAATTATTTAAATACCCCACAATGCCCTTGGTTTAAGTTACACTTACCATGCTAATGACAATTGTTAACTGGTATAATGTTTAATGTTCATGGAACTTACGTTCATATTTCTTGTTCCAAGAGCCATGATGAAATTGACGAGTGAAGCCTGATGACGTGTGTGCGCGACAGAAACACTGAATCAGTGAAGAACAGTCAGCAGGATCAGCACGACTGCAGGAAGACTTGTCCGGAATTCTTGTTGCGGACAGCAATGAAATCTAGATAGCCCAATAAGTTAAATCCAAGCTCAAATAAATATAACACATCAGCCGCGACTAACGTTGATCAGAAAGCGTAGAATTCAGAGCAAAAAATCACGCTGACTTGCTGCGTTAGACCGGTTATCGGCAATGCAGTTTGCTCTGTCTTTAATTTGCTCTGTATGCAGTGCTAGTGCAGTGCAATATGTATGGACACGCAAATTGCATGCGCACTTTGTTATGTTTCTTCGAATGCTCGCGGTACTGCCCGGATTGGTCCGTTGAATCAAGTACCTCGGCTCTGATTGGCTAGCGGTGACATAACGAATGCGTTGCTTTGCAACTACTGTGCTTGTACTTGAAAGAAGGTAATTACTTTTACATTACGTAATGTCCACCTGTAAAATAACATAAACGATCTCGGGGGGAAAAAAGGCATGTTTCGGAAGCAAAAATGTTTGGTATCCGCGACCCGAAATGCCTTAGTCCTGTAGATGGTCCCATGGGTTGTGTGCAAGACAGACCATATTTCATAAGAACAAGGCTTTTTGATGGAATCATGTTCCAGATGGGTATTGAAGAAAATTTAGCTCGGTACGTTGCCACCTTGGCAACCTTGAGCATTTTTTTTTTAATTGCATAATTAGCATAATGAGCTAATTTGTATTGAATTAAGTGCTCAATTCATCTCAGGAGGGTCTAAATTGAAAAACAATACCATTTTTCTTGGGTATTTTGGGTCAAGTATTCCATTTATGACATTTATTTATGCATGCGACCATCGCTTCATGGCTGCCCTTATTTGCATATTTAAAGGATACTATTGTGTATTATATTAGCCGGAATCATATGCTTTCATGCCTATCCACTGGAAGGAATAAAATGAAAAACAAAATACCACTTTTCTAGGTTTTTGTGGTGAAGGGTTCCATTTATGACATTTAGTTATACATGCACGCGACCATTGTTTCATTTCAAAAGATGGCTGCACTAATTTGCATATTTTTAGGCTATATGCTATATGCCTATGCTTTCATTCCTATCCCCTGGAAGGCCTGAATGAAAAACAATACCACTGTTCTAGGGTTTTGGGGGTCAAGGGTTCCATTTATAACTCAATACAAAATATATGCAAATTAGCTCATTATGCTAATGATGCAAATAAAAAAATTGCTTAAGGTTGCCAAGGTGGCAAGCAAGCACAATTTTCTTCAATACCCATCTGGAACAAGATTCCATCAAAATAAATCTTGTACTTATGACAACGTCCAGGTGTCGAAAATGTCTACAGGACTAAATGGGCGTATGACACAAAGAAATTCAAGGTATCGTACGAATATACCATTTTCGTTATGTATGCAAATTTTATTCACGTCACTCAAACAATATGTGTCTAATGGTAACAGAAAAGGTTGCCCGAGGTTTTTCCGAGTAGCAACAACTAATAGATTAAAAATGCGTTCAACCACTGAAATTAAAACACAAAATACAGGTGAAAAGTAATAACACGTTACTACGCAGTTAGGCGGAAAGCCTGTGAATATAATTACGAAAACGGCTTTTATTATCAGGTTCAGATTAAAAAAAGATGCCAATGAGACACGATCGATTGTGTATGTAATAACTTTTAGCTCAGTTGAATGTGCAATGTACTGCATGGTAGGCATAAAACTTCTTAGCAACCCTTTGATAATGATCGCATTCAACTGTGATTCAGTTGGAATGGCTGTGTGGAATTCACTTGTGAATAGACCAGTTCGTAGTTACACGATGGTTGGACAATTCACTGAATAAATACTACAAGAATGCAGACTGGGATCTGTTCATTAAGGCGGATGGGATGATGGATGTGAATACATTTTACAATGTGCCCAAAACAACAATACAAACAGGTGCGCATGGTGGAATGTTCTTTTACTGCCTTTCAAAGCTGAATGATTGTTGTCATATCTGCATGATAATGAAGAGAAACCTGGTTGAGTATCTAATGAATTTTAAATTTACTCTGTGAGTTGTTCAATTGACCCGAGGTTATTCGTACCAGCAACAATCTGCTCATGCGCACATTGTAATTACGAACTCGCTTATTTGAATAGCTGTTGCTATTCGGGCAAGCTCAACTTTATGTTTATTAGCTTTACCAAATTATTTCAAGTCTGACCGGAATTTAAATATCATAGTCAAATGATGTTGATTATTTTAAAAGAAGATTTTGTGACATTTTATCAGTCATCATTCTTGTAATAATGCTTTGACTATCAAATCAGATTTTTTACTTTTGGACAAATTTGGTCAGTATAATTATAATGATTAATCCAGCCGTAGAACACACCATTGCCCATTTTGCAGTCGTTCTTTTGTTTTTGTTATTTTTTTTTTCACTTTATTGAATTTGTATTTCTTTTCTCTTTGTTTAGTGGGTGATATTGCTGTTTTATTGTGGGGAAGCACTCGTTATTCCGGAGGTTCGTTATTCCGAACGACCGAACGAGGTATTCCGAACGAGGTATAGGCAAACTACGTGTTTCGGAATTACAAACCTTCGGAATAACGAACCTTCGGAATAAACGAACCTTCGGAATATCGAACTGTAACCTTATTGTGTATGGCAAAATGGTGCGCCACACGGCTCCACCCCACCCCTCCCTCAAAACCCTAATCTCTCTCTCTCTCTCTCTCTCTCTCTCTCTCTCTCTCTCTCTCTCCCTCTCTCTCTCTCTCAGGCTCCCATCTTTTTTCTCTATCTCTCTTTCTCTCTCTCTCTTTCCCCGCGCCCAACCATGCCGGCTGCAGTATATATTTTGTTTTTCTTTTTCTCATTTAGTTAAGCGTCTTTGAACATTTATTTTTCTTGTAAGCATAAAGAGTGGGATTAATGTAAGGTTTGAGCACAAAATTCCCTATCAAATTTATGGGGACTTTAATGAAGTCACACACACACCTGTAGGCCTATCACTCAATTCAAACTTTATAAAACGCCGCACTGAGGACTTGCCCTTCAGGTGAAGATGATTAAATAAGCTATCTGTGACCAAAATATGGATATTCACACTTTCTTTCTTTCTGCAATTTATTTCTCATGTTTTTTTTAATTATAATTTTGATACAAAATCATGAATCGGATGCATGACGTCCTATACTTTTTTCCCCAAGGAAACTCTCGGCAACTAGAATTGACTCGCTTCCAGAACAGAATTGTATACCGTACCTTCAGAAGAGCAGTAAAAGGCCATACATGATCAGTGGCGGATAGGCCTACTTCATTGTCTTGTAAATACTGTATTACTATATAATGATCACCTTCAATATGAAACATCACCTCGCCACAAAATCCTGAAGAGCGGCGTTGATGAGAAAAATTATAGTTCGCCCGTGTTTCCAAGACTTTCCCTTTGAAAAAAAGGATTCTGTGTGCTGACAGAGCCACCCATTACCACATAGTTTGCCCAATTTGTTTTGCTTAGGTAACAATTGCTGCTTGCCCAACAAAGCAAGTGTATATTGAAGAGCGCCATCACACTCCACGAACTTCTCAACTATACTCGTAGTCGTACTCTGCTCTGATACCCTCGCCGGGCTCGTCTTTTCTATTCATCTTCATGGTCAATTCGTCATGTCCGTCAATTATGCCGAAGGACTATCGCCTTATGATAACAAGGGGAAATGTGGGCTACCTGAGGTAAGATGAGTTAGAATTTATATTGGTAGCACAAACACAGGCTCCACTCTTCAATCAGATTGATCAGTGATTCTTGATATGTCACTGTCTTTCCGAAGTAAACTCCGCCGACGCTCCCCGCGGGTTGCGCTGAGAATGTGGGGTAGCCGCTGAAACTAAACTGCGGTAGAGGCTGGTGCTTGCTGGTGCGAGGAACCCCACGCCAATGAAGAGGCAATAGTTTGGCTAGGACGTTGGATCCGCTGAGATTGCATCTGGCTCCTCTGAACGCCCTATCTATCTATCTATTCGGGGGTATGTCCAAAAATGTCATTTGGATTGAAAAATGCCCAGAATGACACGGTTATTTCTGTCTAAGCATAGTTCTGCCATTGGATTAGCTGAGAGTGAGATTGAGTTGCATCTGGCGCCTTTGAACGCCCTTTACTTGGCAAACAACGTACATAATTTTAATAAAAGATTGCCTCAAATGAGACTGTTAAGCCTATTCCCACATGTCTATGCCAAAGCAATGTCAATGCCTGGCTAGCCTTAGACCGAAAAATCAGTCTCTGTAGGACGTTGGATCCGCTGAGACTGCATCTGGCTCCTCTGAACACCCTATCTATTCGGGCCTCGGGTGTAAGTCCAAAAATATAATTTCGATTAAAGAATGCCCCAAATGAGACGCTTTTTCCTGTCTATGGCAATGCCTGGCTAGCCTAGACCAAAAAATCAGTCTCTAAGATTTGTATAACCAATTACCTTTCTTTTACTGGACACTCAATGTAGCTGATTGTAAAATTTGTTTTGTTTATTTGTCTGTTTTTTATCCAGAAATTTGACACACCTGAACAACTGGAAGAAAAAGTCAAAAGACTTGCCAAGCTTGTCCAACAGAGCCAGCACATAGTAGCACACAGTGGAGCCGGAATCAGCACTGCTGCCGGCATTCCTGATTTCAGGTCTGTAGACATGTTTTTATAATATCTTAACTTTAAAGAAAATGGTTAAAGCGTTACATTTTTATTGCATTGTTGATGGTTATCATTAACAAGCTATCATTCAATGAGAATTTTGTCGCTATTTTAACATTTTGAAGAGGAAAATGAGTCACGGATCTAGAGTGATATTCCGAAATTCCTCTCAAGATTTCTTTTAACTCCTCAACTTAGCAGCTGCCTAAGAGAGCCCCAAAATGCAAAATTGGTATTCCAGAATGCCCTCTTAGGACTCTCATAATGCAAATTAGGGAGGGTTTGACCACGCCCAGTGCCCATTTATTAGCCAATGGAGAGAAGTGTTTCATCTATGAACAGCTAATCACAATCACAACATCTCTTTGGGACTTTCTTGTAGGTTTCATCCTAACTCTGTGGACGCCCAACTATGTGAGCGCACATCAATCATGTATACCTACAATGTATGCAAATGAATGTTGATCTTTTTTTTTGTGTGTGTGTGTTATGAAGGACAGGGGGTGGTTCTCTCCTAAATATTCTCCTAAATTCTCTCTTATGTGCATGAATACCAATCTTCCTAACTTTAATGATTTGTGTACATTTAAGATAGAAGAAAACTGAGAAATCTTAGGAGAGATTTCAGAATACCACTTAGCATATGATTTCTCCTAAGTGAGCATTTCGGACTACCATCCCTGGAATTCAGGTCTGATATAAATGTGTTTTTAATCGAACCACAATTTTTAAGGAACTATTTCGCTCCATAATTTTGGCAGCAGTGTTGCCGGTTGATATCAACCTCTTAGGCAGTAAGAGTTTTGTTGTTATTTTAAGGAACATTCTGTTAAGGAAATGGTATCAAATTAAATGGCCTACCTGATTTTAGGGCTGATGTAAAAAAACAAAAAAAACAAAACAAAACAAACTTTAATTCAAATTGAAATAAAAATTGAATTTTTTCTGCCCATTCGCCCATTTTAAAAAGGCTCTAAATGTAATTTAAAAATTAATAAGAATAGATTATACTAGTTTATAAGTAAACAGAAAGCAAGTTCACTCTCACACATAAGGTAGAGTGATCATCAGTTTAGGGTAATAAACAGCTTTGTGAATTTTGCAATAGAGAAACACATATTGAAAATGATTGGCGATACAATTTTAAAGAATTCTTGCCAAAGGTTGATATGAATTAACAATGAGAAATCTTGACTTGACATTCATTTTGCCACATGTTTCAGAGGGCCCAATGGAGTTTGGACTCTGGAGAAACAGGGTCGAAAGCCTGAGGTGAGTGTGACCTTTGACACAGCCAAACCAACCTTCACACACATGGCGCTGGTAGAGTTGGAGAAGAGGGGCAAGCTACAGTACCTCATCAGCCAGAACATTGATGGTCTTCATTTGCGGTCCGGGTTCCCCATGTAAGGAACTCGCTAAAATGTTATATTATATCAATTGCTATGACCCCAGCAATGATATGGTTGGCACATTGTTGTTTAAATGCACCCATTTTGAGCATGCTATTTTGGGAAATACTTGTCATTTTTCCATGTCCATTTTATGTAAGGTAACTAATTGCCATGAAGGGCAAACCTTCATACATTGACATGATAACAATAAAGAGATAATGTCAATGCATCTCTCTCAGACCTTTTTCCCCCAAGTCCATGCTTAAACAATGCTTAAAGTCAATTATTTAAATGTTTAAAAAGCAAAGTAGTAAATTCCGTACTCAATAATGATAATCATAAGAGCTACAAAGGGAAAGAGGGAATGAGAAAAAGAATAAAAATGAGAAAGATCAAGTGAGAAAGAACACAGAGAGATGGGGGGGGGGGGGGGGGCAGGGTAGTATATGGGGGAGAGAAAGAGAAAGGGAGTGAGTGTGGAGAACAACATTATTTTCCAGGCTGTAATGCTTACTTGCATATATGTAGTTCTGTAAGATAATTAATGTAGTTCCTTTGTTATTTTTATCTTTTTTCTTTAAGGGATAAACTATCTGAACTCCATGGCAACATGTTTATAGAGCTGTGCAATAAGTGTGGCAGGTAAGATTTCACTTGTTTATTTCTTACAATGTGATGATGAAGGTTACTGTCCAAACGTGTATGTTTTGCGTTTTGCGTGTATGTTTTGCAATATTTCACAAAGTGCTTTTTATTTTTATGTGGTGTCTAACATTACCTTGCTTTTTGACATAGTCTAGCATCATGAAAAAGGATTTTCAAAGTTGGTGTTCTTCTGAGTTTGTGTATGTGACCCGTATTGGAAAGAATGCCGGTACTTTGAATACCGGTGTTTGGATACACAAAAGCTTCATCATACAAGCTATTCCACTGTTATAGATATGTTGCTCTTCATTGGTCAAATTGTTATCCAAACCAGGCAATATTGACCCATGATGGTTTTGATAATTTCTGGTAAATGTACACTACAGCTCAAAGGAATTGGCACAGGGAAAGGGAAAGGAGAGAAAGGGAAGGAGCAGCAGTTTTAAACCACAGTATATTTTGTCCAGTTCAGCATGAAACACGATGCTTTAGCCTAAAAAGCATTGTGTTTCATGGTGAACTGCCAGAACTGGACAAAATATACAGCGGGTTAAAACTGCGGCTCCTTCCCTCTCTTCCCTTTCCCTTTCCTCGTGCCAATTCCTTTGAGCTGTAGTGTAAGTAAAAGACATATAAGAGTTGTGAAGGTGGTCCTTTACCCATTCTTTACTGAGCCCATGTATTTGTGGGCTGGATACTGAACAGAGCGAGTCCCGCGTAATGTGCTATCTGGCCAATAGGCTTTCAATAAACTTAATTCCCCAAAGGGCAAAGTTAGTCCACACCCCTTTGATTACTGCAGTTCCATGGCAAATGTTGACATCCTGACTGGACTAACCTTGAGCGACATTTATTCACAATCAAATAGCATTTTTTGTCAGGAAAATATTGATTCATTTTGTAACAAGTATAAGTGTAAATCCAGTATGAGTTTGCAGCTCTGTGTGAGCATTTATGTCTAACCCATTACTCACAGTTAGATTTCCTGGCTCTGTGAACCCTGGGTCCCTTTGCATAAAAACTTACCATTAATGGTAACTCTGCCATCAATGGTAACTACCATGGTAACACCGCTGGACAGCCAATCAAATTCAAGGTTTCCATAGAAGTTGCCATTGATAGCAAAGTTACCATCAATGGTAAGTTTTCTGCAGCAGGGCCCTGGTCTAGTTACGATGTCAAAATTTACCACGCAACAGCAGTAGCCAAAGGGATGTGGCTTGACTGTGTCCTATAAGGTAGTTTATTCATAGCCTGTCGTCTACATGTAGTGTCCAAACTTAACATTTTATGGGAGTTGTGCTGCTTAGTCTCTGATTGGATAAAAGCTATGCAGGCTCAGTAAAGAACAGGATATACTTGTAGCCATCTTTGTCTGTTTTATTTTGTGCCCACACAGGCAAAATATCCGGCCCCTACCAGTTAGCACCATGGGACTGAAGCCTACAGGGAACCCGTGCAGTAGTAAACCAGGGAGGGGCAACTGCAGGTAAGAGACTGGTTTCATGCATTAGGCACATTACTTCCAACATGATGATGTCTCACACTTGGAAGTTCAGTCAACTTTGACAAGCTACTGTAAAGCCAATTTTTTGTGAAAGTAAATTTTCACGGCACAGCACACGTACGACGTATTCGCAGGATGTTATTTGCGGGTACAAGAAATATTTGTCACTCCAAAAAAATCCACCAGATGCAGAGCATTATCATGAACCCTTTAATGCCATGAAAAAGCTGATGGCTGTGCAATGCGTCACAGCATGCAACACGCACACGAGTTGAATGCCAGTATAGGTAATTGTGGAATCCCCAGTAGACTTACGTGTCTAGCCTGCTAAAAAAAAAACAGGCTGGCTTTAAATTCGCTGTGAAATTAGGTTCGTGCTTGCTTTGTGTTGAGCGAATAGTGTGAAAATTACCGTTCTAACAGTATTGAAGTTTAAGGGGAGACCTCTGTCCAGATAGCTAGTATGCAGTGAACTAATATCCCGGCTATCACTTGGTTTATACTAATGACACAATAGTGCCATTCTCATTGGGCTTAAAAAATTGTGTTAGGGGACAATAGGACCATTCAGCTTTTGGTACGGTTGCTAGGCAACTTTCACCCTGACATCGCAATTTTTCTAACCCTTGATTTTTTTAAGTCCAAGGAGAATGGCACTAATATGTAGGAACCAAAGCCCAAAGCTTGTTTGTATCCACGAGTCTCTAGTAGGAAGGGCATTTATTCTAAGAATTTAATGGTTGTGGAGAGACAATAGATGGTCTTTGCTTGTAGTTCTCAGATTAATTGATCATTTCTGTAGAGTAAAATAAGCAGGGAAAAAGAAAGCTAAACTGGAACTTGAACATATGTATGTGATATCCATCCTGTACAATATATATGTTCTTGCCAAGTCCCTTTGTGTGCCAGATAAACTCTTTCTCCATGCGAATCGTATGGATAGCTTGTGAACAAAAAAAATCACATATATGGTACTCAGAGAGTTAAACAATAATACTATTATGATGTAATATATTGTTTTGTGCAGAGGAAAGCTGCATGACACTATACTAGACTGGGAGGATGCTCTCCCAGAATCACAACTTGTGAAGGCTGAAGAGCAGTTGCGGTAAGATATCGAAATAATTCTCTCAGTCCCATAGGCGATATTCTGTGTCGGAATGGACACGGGACTCTTAATGGCTGGTACTGAGATGGTTCACAGCGCACAACTTGTTGTATTCTAAATGTAAGAGCCAGGGTCAATTGATCAACCAAATAAATCATATAATGTATCCTTTTTGTTATTCTCCTGCATTAATCTTGCCAAAACCGTGCAATTGTAATTGTACATGAGATGTGTTAGCAACAGAAGTGTTGCATAACTTCCACCTGAAACCTTCAGTTTTGCTCACATATATTATAGTCTAGTGTATAACATTTGAGAGAATTTAGTCAACAATTAAGCAGCAAGTTGCATCTAGGATCAAAACTATTTTTCTCTTCAGAAATGTTACAATTCTCATTATCAAGTCTTTATTCCTGTAATTTTCATCTAATTGTGTTGTATTTTTTAATTATTTTTTTAGGAAGAGTGATTTGTCTCTCTGCCTGGGAACATCACTTCAAATCATCCCAAGTGGGACTCTACCAAAACTGACCAAGAAGAATGGGGGATCGCTAGTCATTGTCAATCTTCAGCCAACAAAACTGGTATGATTCAGGGCATTATAATCAGACTCTTCTCTGAGCAAAGTTTCCCAAAGCACATCATCTGCAATAAACAGGTTAAGTAGGTTTAATTCAGTTTCCCGTCCCTGATACTTAAGACAGTACTTTCGTGCAAATATTTTGTATACAAATTTAGATCAGTAGATAAAGTACTGTAGTCATTTGGATCAATGTTGGGACCGTGGTTGGTAAAATAACCTCACAAGCCATCGGCTTTCTGGTGATGCCTTATATTCATTGTTCATGAAAGTTGTTTATTTGTGTTTGTTAAATGAATAAAGAATTGAATTGCATTGAATTGATAATTCAAAACTTGAAAAAAAAAAAAATAATGGTTCTTTTTTTATGGATTTGTCTTCTTATAGAAGTAATGAAAGCATTAAGAATACCGGAGTTGGCCACCATCTGCCAGTTGGAAGATAATGTTTTAATGATTTGGTCTATCATGGAGGTTGTGGTTCCTAGTGTTTGGGGTGTCATAGAAGTCAGTAAATGTTGATAAGATTTGGATAAGCTGGCAGCGGCTAGAATTAGTTTTGGTAAAACAGCTTCCTTGGCACAGATAGGGCCATTTTCCTGTACATGAATAGGTGATACAAAGAAACTGGTATTTGACAATAGCAAGAGACCATTGTCAAGGTAATCTTAATAATGTTATATATGTATATGATTGAACTGTCCGTTCCATATCCCACCCACAACACACATACCCGGTTATAAACATGTCATTATAAGTTATGTCAACTAGCAAATTACTCTGGATTCCTTTTGTTTGCCCATATTCTTTCAGGATAAGCAGGCTGACCTAAAGATCCATGCATATGTTGATGATGTCATGACTCAACTTATGGGCCATCTTGGCTACAGTATACCAGAATACAGCGGCCCAACCTTGGTTCTTGAGTCTGAGGCTCCTTGAAGGAGGAGTCTAAGAGAAGGTCCAAGACCATGGATAGCTTACTTGAATATGACGGATCTGTTCCAGCTCCTGAGTTGCTTACAGCCTTCTGCAGTCAGTTAGTCCTTCATCAAGCCAATCTTTCTCCTGATACCGTAGCTGTGTACAGGAGAACCACGCAGTATGCACTCAAAGAACTCGCATCAGAGCTGGTTAAAACCCAGTGGAGTGGACAGATAGCCTATGCTTGAAATCAGGGGAGGAATGCTGACACCTCGTTCTTCACGGCAGAAGGATTTTCAGTCTTCAAATGTTATCGTCCGATGCATTAAGAGTGCCGTATGAAAGAAGAAGAAAAGGAATATATTTAAGTAATGTTTGGGAGAGACCAAGGAGTCGTTGCATGACTGAATGGAGTTGTTTGTGTTAGGACTCCTTAAAACCCACCTCAGTCCTCATGGAGATCACTACACCCTTCAGTCCAAGCTGTCTCCTTTGGCTGATTAATCCCAACACACTCAAGAGACCAAGAAAGAATAGATGAATGGGCAGAAGAATTCAATATGTGACGATATGAAAGTGAACCACAGACTGGTGAAAGAAAAAGACAAGAGAGAGACAAAGGACCAGAAATTAGTTAAACTGGGTACATGTATTTTATATTTCATCAGACAGCTATTTATGTAATGGTAAAGATTGCAAACCCCTATGGCAGAACCAGTCTGCCCTTAATGAGGATAGATTCTTGGTTTATGTTATCTTGTCTTTGTGCTAACCTTTCTTTATGTTACGGGGCCCTGATATGTTATTTATGTTTTTTTTTTTTTTTTTTTTTTTTTTTATATCTGGTCAATTCAAACTCATGTACATGAAATTGCCATTGAGGTGATAATATGAAGGCATATTTTTTTTAATTGTTTTTAGAGAATGAATACAAGCAGCAAATTATAAATGTTTTTTAAAATCAATTTCACGCATATTCTGTTATCATTTTGAGCTTGTTCATCGTTTTGCTTGATAACATGAGTTCTTGTGTCCATGTATATGTGTGTAGTATTATATGTATTTCATGAAGAGTAAGCCGACTGTTGAAGTAAAAAGGGGAGAACTTCTTTCATCAAACAAGACTGATATGCGTGAAAATAAACAACAATCAACATACAAATCGTTATGAGGATAAGTTCTTAACCAAAATGTTATGTGAGGCAGTAAAAGAAGATTGTGAACAAGATAGGGGAACATGTTTGCTTATGCTATTAAAGGGATGGTTCACCCTGAACTTAAGTTGGCTTTAATAAAAGCAGAATCATGAAAGAAACATATTAGTGAAGGTTTGTTGAAAATCCATCAAAGGATAAGAGAGTTGCGCTTGTTTAAAGTTTTGATTGTGTGATGTCACATGTGAGGTGCTCTCCCATATATGTTGTGTACAATTTTTTTTTTAAATGTTGATTTTCTCACAAGGATATGCATCATTTTAATTGTGCATTTGATACATCATTAGAAACGCGTTGTGACACACATACCTCTACGAAAAAATTTATTCCTTTGCCAAAATTTTTTTTCTAAACTTTCTTATTCTTTGATGAATTTTTGTTAAATCTTCACTAATATGCTTCTTTCATGTTTCTGTTTTTATTAAAACCAACCTAGCTTCAGGGTGAACTATCCCTTTAAGACAAATCAACATCAGAACAGTTGTGATATCACTGGAATAAAAGAGATGCAAAAGTGAACATTACGTTTTATTGGTGTAGGAAACTACATGAAATCACCAGAGCAGAGAAAGGCAAGGGGACATAGAGACAGGCATACAGATAGAGAGAAAGAGAACGAGCAAAGGAGATGAGGAGAGACAGGGGGAATATAGAAAGAGGAGTAGAAGTAGTTAGTTTATTTGTGATTATCATCACCATTGTCATCATTAATTATCACAACCATCAACATCCCCAGAAGGAAATACGATAATGAAGATGGCAATTCATTAGTTCATATAAAAGTTCTGTCATTTTTGTTTCAGTGTTGATGGATGATTGAAGTCATAATATCACACTACCTGGACATTTTGCTAAGAGGAGATAAAGGAGAAGAGAAGGAAGTGGGGGGGGGGGGGGGGGGGGTTGTGAAAGCCAGACAGTGAAAACGAATAAGAGAAAGAATAAGAGATTAAAGACATTAAGAGATTAAAGAGAGGGTGATACAGAAATAAAGAAAAATGGGAAGGGAGAGAAGTGAGAAGGGTGTGTGTGTGTGTGCGTGTGTGTGTGTGTGTGTGGGGGGGGGGGGGGGCAGTAGACCTAAACAGCGTTGCCATCACCTCCCTTCCACACCACCGGTAATACTATACCATTATCGTTCTACACGAATTTAGATCGAGATAGGATAAATATGGAAGAAGAGAGAGAGAGAGAGAGAGAGAGAGAGAGAGAGAGAGAGAGAGAGAGAGAGAGAGAGAGAGAGAGAGAGAGAAAGAGAGAGAAATAAAGAGAAGTGGAAAGAGAGAGAGAGACACATAGAGAGAGACACAGGCGAGAGTGAGAGAGAGAGGGGGGGGGGGGGGGTGAGAGGGAGGGAGAAAGCATCTAAGAGCTGAAGAAAGATGTGGGGAAACGAATCTTTGTAGCTCGAGATAGATCGATAGCAGGCAGGCAAGGGTGGGATACCGAGAGATTTAAAGAGTCGTCCACAACCTTCAGGCGCAGCCGAGCCTGCGCGCGCCTAGACGTGTGCACACCACTGATCTCGTTAGTGGGGAGATCAGTGGTGCACACCGTGATTGAACACTCGCCTTACAAACCAGCAACAACAACAACACTGAAATAATTCGGAGCTGAGAACAAGCAAACGACTTTCTGTGTGAGTGTTTATTTGATTATTATGAATAATGTATCGGCAGCGTCAAAGTGACTGTGATTTTTGGCGTTGTTTAGAAACGATTTTGAAAGCGTGACATTTTCGTCTCAGTTCTTAGAGTAGACCCTAGGCTAAAGTTAGAGATGCTCGATCAGCTCATCATGCATCATGCCATGGGATTCTTTGCTGCCAGTCGTTATGCATTTTCTGACGTAAACCTAGGCCGACGCTCCAGGCGAACTTTGCTGAGCGCGCGGGGTAGCCGCTGAACACGAAGGCCGTGAAGGTTTAACATCTTATTAAAGCTCACTGCTTTAAAAACCCTTCCCAATGTAGACTTTAAATATAGGCCTATCTTGTGCTTGACTGTTTACAGTGTCGTAGCTTGATGTGAATGTGAAATGATATCCATGATGCAATATTTTTCTTTCGTACAACATAATTCACAGCAGTTTTGTAGACAGACTTCGAGTCGTACTGTGAAAAATTACATTTTACGGTGAATATACCTTTACGGTTACTACTTAGCTGCTGTCTTCCTCATGTACATCCCTATACTGCAATATGTTTCAAATATGTTGGTTGGGCTATATTATCTGAATAAAAAAGTGATAAATCTTTTGTACAATATGAATATTATTTTTTGTTCCTCTGGTGATAAGGGACATAAAACTGAGCTTTTGTGGCACGACATTGTTTAACGACATTGTTTAAAGAGGGCGCTGCAATCGACAGCGTTCGACGGCTGTCTTTTCAGCCCCACCCCAGTGCCAGCACTGCTTTACCCTCAAGATCTGCAAACCTGTGTTGGTACGGGTACCGATCTTGTGTTAAGTCGCAAATGAAGGTCGCAAATTGAGGTGTTCCTGAGTGTGGCCCGGCTTGGTTAATATTCGGGAATCTCTGTATAGCTTCGGAAAACAAGCACGGAATTGCAGTGATACGGGTGACTTTACATATGATATGTGCTCATTTTGTGTACATGCACCATAGCGTGTCAGAGACTGTTGCTAGTAGCACACATGCACGAGATCGTCACTAACACAGTTTTTGCAGATCTTGAAGGTGGGGCTGATAAGAACGCCGAACGCCGTTGATTGCAGCACCCTCCATATCGCGCCACAAAAGCTCAGCTGTATGTCCCTTTAAATAATCTCTAAACCTACACATTGGCAACACACTGGAAAAGGGTAAATGACACTCTTTCTCTTCTCTTTGGTACATTTTATCTCAAAATTGTATTTTAGCAATGAAAGTCTGATTTTAAACGAACTGGGTTGCCAAAAAAAGTTTAATGCTATATGATGCTCACATTTAGAAACAGCAAGGCCGTGTAATCTCGCTCTAAACACAATGGTTCTAGCTCAGAAACTGGATATAGAAATGCTCTAAGAAACTGTAAATATGTACCAGTTTTGTGATCATATGATAATAATCACAGACATTTTTTTTATGGTGATTTTTTCTTTGAATATCCAGGACCAAAAGTACATGAAGAGCTGTGCAAGACGCGACTGGCTGAAGAAGATGGCAAATAATGGCAGATCATCAAAAGGAAGTAAAAGAGAGGTAGCTATGACTGGCCTTTCTCAAATCTCAGACATTTTTTTGACCTTGATATTTAGCTAAGAAAACAAAACTCCAGATCAGGGCCCACTGCCACTTAAAATCATTGAGCACTTTTTGTTTTTTGGCTCTCTGATACTAAATCCACAAATAGTCTGCTTCACTGTATTTTTTTGGAGATTTTAAAAACAAATATTTTTGGAAACATCAAAGATGGAAAACACATATCTCTTGCTCACTTGAATATGGCTTGACTTGACTTGACTTGGCTTTTCAGAGTACCAAAAGATATAATTCATACTATCCTAATTCCCAGAGATACAATATGATTTTTCCAAACTTTGTTTTCAAAATACCAAGCCAGCATTTGAGATTTTGCTGTACTGCACTTATTGCTGTTAGGTTTGTTTATTTAAAAAATGCTTTCCATTGATTTTTGCCATATAAACGTTGAAAGGAATGACTGCAATGTGAATATCAACAATATTTTAAGAGATATTGTGTCTTCACGATGTATCAAGTATCAACTAAGTCATGAACACAGTATCGTCTATTCAATATTTTTTCAACATCGCATTAACTTGATATTATTGAAATATTGTGCAGCACTATTGTATTGGCAGAGTAGTGTCATGCTCCTAATAATAGTCACATATATACAACTCAACTGCGCAATGTACTTCATGTGCATTTGAAATGTTTTGCTTATCGTCATATCTTTTTGCTTCTTTGTTCTTATAGACATCAAAGATCTTAGAAAGCCTACAGTTTAAGAATCCAGGTAAAAAAGTAGCAGAGTTTGCCAATTTCAAACCTGAAGAGAGCGAGAGAGAGAAAAGGAAAATGAGAAGAATTCAGGAGGAGTCATATCACAAGCACCAACAGTAAGTGTTGTCCATTCAGATTATTAGATTATGTTTGATAGTGTGACAAAAATATGTATATGAAGGCCATTACAACCCACATTAAAACTACAGCTTACTCTCGATATAACGAGGTCGTCGGGACCAGGGCTTTTTCCTCGTTATAACGAAACCTCGTTGTATTCAAACAGAATAAAAAACAATAAAATACATTGAAAACATGTGTGCTTGTGTGTTCATTGTGTTTTACTATGTTTTCATATCCATAGCCGTCTTGGAAACATGCGTTATCAAACTGAAAAAAGGGGATTGGATCGTGCGTTTTCAAACTGAAAAGGGATATGCGCTTTCATACTGAAAAGGGGATTTATTTTTGCTCAACACATTATCCTACCTTGATACATTTTGATGTTCCAATAACTAATTGCATTCAATGAATTATAGATAGGAATTTTCTGTAGAAGTTGCTTCTTGATGCATATAACTATCATCAATGTTATTTATAATTATGTATTGGAAGATGTATGACATTGTGTTTCATTGTAACATTCATGAAAATACTATGTTTCAAAGTTCTAGTTGTTATGTATTTTTATTTTGTATATGAATTGAAGTTGTCAATAAAAAAAAAATGAGGGGAAGGTGGAGTTAGATAAGAGCGTCTCGCTCGCCTGATAGGTTTTGCACAACGACGTAGCAACACCGTTATGATCTGCACTTTCTTTGTGGGTCATTCCAAAATTATTAAGAGGGGGTTCCACGTAGAAGATTAACGCTGCCCTGCATGCTCATACATGTATTTCATTTTGTATCGTGATGATTTCCAGCGGTATTCTAATTTCAAGAAGAATTTTTTATTATCTCTTCAAATCTTTCAATGTCATATTTCAGTGCGTGAAATATACTTCACCCGTCCGAGATCACATTTGTTTTTGTCAAGAAACCCAATCAATCGCTGCTCATCACACACACACCCAATCATGCCAATTCAGCACGCACCGTGTCATTGATTGCCGCGATGGGATCGGACTTGGAAGCCATGTGCTTTCAATGTACGTAAGCTGTGCGATATCGCGAAGGAGTGATGTACAGTCTTAGAAACTGTGGACATGCTGTAATACACGGCCACACAACGCAATTGCGTTGTGTGGCCGTGTATTACGAGATGCGTGTCTGGCTCCTTGCGGTGCCGGTGTTTTCATGTCTCGAGTTTTCCTTCCTCGTTGTAACGGGACGCAATTGTTATGTTTTTCTTTGTCTTGGGGTCAACAGAATAAGCTCGTTATAACGAAATCTCGTTGTAACCGTGCTCGTTGTAAGCGACGTGTTGCACCATAGGTTTGCATGTAGAAACATTTGGGACCGAAAGATTTCTCTCGTTATAACGAAACCTCGTTATATCCGTGCTCGTTGTATCGAGAGTAAGCTGTACTTGCAAAAAAAGTTGTGTTCTAACAGTGTGCTAAAAACAACAACAGCTTGTACATTTAAAACAAGCTCAGAAGTCACTCATACTCTTAAAAACCGGAAACATGTACTGAAATATATAGAATGCTGGGGATTTCTGTTAGCTCAATAGCAGCAGAGAATTACCATTTTTTTAATGGCTTCTTAAGAGGGAGTATGTTACTTTTCGTTTGCTTGTCATAATGTCCAAGAAAAAAAGGAACAAAATTGGGAAGTCAGATTACATTTTTTGCGACATAATACATGAAGCTAAAAAATGACATCACAGCCTCATTTAACGAGATGCCTTATTTATTGGCTCATTCAGAATTATTTTTCTTTCCTGATCGCTGGCCAATAGTTTGGTTTATGAGATTTTGATCATCAAGTCTTTATTTAAATAACATACTGTACAATTAAGATTGTGGATTTTATGTCCTTGCATATGAAATGTAAACTAAAGGCTGATCCCCCCCCCCACCCCCTGTCTTACTCGTTGACAGAAAGAACACCATGTATGATGCCCATGGCTTCCTGACGGCAACGGGGCAGGACCTATGTGACTGTCTCTACAAGCAGTGCCCTGGCTGCTTCTATCCCTGCAAGGACTGCGGCTCCGTCAAGTGTGGCACCGTCTGCCGCTGCAAGAGGAAATGGGCCTTTGAGCAAATTGAGGACGAGGGGCACAATTATGTGGTCAAATTTTGACAAGACTTCTTCCTACTGGTGCAGCTGAGAAGAAGATCTTGGACTGCATATATGCTTGTGGGAATGATGACTTGTGAGGTGCTCTGCTACGAAGTTGGTCTTTGAATTTGAGGATGAAAGTACTGTGGAGGCGTTGTGGTATAGTGGTTGGGAACTGTGACTGAACATGTTTGACATCCAGGTTCAAGCTCACCCATGCCACTTGTGTCCTTTAGCACTTTATCCACATTGCTGCCTTCTACCCAGGTGTATGAATAGGAACCTGGTAGGAGGTGGAACGATCTTGACCCAGCGCCAATACTGTGGAGCTGGCAAGGAATATTTCTCAGGGAGTGGAGATGGGGTACATCTGTGTGCATGATACCCCCTTGTATTCAGCAACCAGGGCTTTAAAGGAAGACAAAAAGCCTTCAAAAGGGTGATCATGAGCAATCTTCTAACCAATGGTCTCAAATTTATGTATTGTCCATTTTAGAAACTTGCTGAAAGTTATTTGCCCTCAAATGATCTACATTTGGATTAATATGTGATTACTCAAAATGTTAGGCCCGAGGATTCTGAGGATTTGTGAGTTAATTACTAACTACTCCAAATGTAGATCATTTGCTGGCAAATAACTCTCTGCAAGTTTCTAAAATGGACAACCCTGTACATGAATTTTAGACCATTGGCAAGAAGATTATTCATGATCACACTCATGAAGGCTTTTTGTCTTCCCAGTACAATATATTCTCTTTAATTGTAACATTTCAGTCTCTGGACTATGAAATGGAATAGACCCTCTACATCATTGCAAGAAAAGAAATTACTGTATGGTACTAGGTGACATAGTCGTGATGAAGGGGCATTTGTCCATTTGGCATACAATTCACAATACGGTGCGCCACCTATCGATTACACTGAACAGGCTATAATCTGGAATACCTCATGGGAAATAGTCGACATTGAAATATAAGGCCGTGGCGTGGGCGCCTACCTGTACATTAGATTAGGATAAACTATATATGCCACAATCAGTTATATACTTTTTTGAGTTCGTTGATTCGCATCACTTAAAAGATAGACAGTAGGAGTGGTGGATCTGCCATGTTTAAAATCGGCATACCATGTCAGTAGCGTATTTTAATGCTATGCGCTGATCTGTATGCTAGTGCTAGGCTGTGATGTCGACCCCGAAGTTGGAAATAGGCCTGTCCGCTGCAACTGATAGATGGCGCACCATATTGTGAATCCATCAAATGCGGTCAGTCAATGCAATCACTGGCTGGTCAATCTCACGCTCATCTCATATACGATATGTTTTGAGGAAATAGCAGTTAAGGTATATTGATTTATTTCAGGGAGCTTTGCTGCAATTGTGAAGTAGAGAAATGTGTTGACTACCTGAATTGAATAATGTGACAAGTTGATGAGATAATGGCCCTCGTGAGATTTATTCCATAAACGTGCACTGTATGTCAGAGGAGTAACATTATGTTCTATTCATATGACAATTGCAACACACCCTCATAAAAAGGGAAAGTGGTACATGTACTGCAAGATAATAGGAACAATATTACAGTCCTTTGCCACTATGACTTGAGGTTCGGGTACATGTATACAATATGCTACTTAATTTATGAGTGGCATGTACTGTATTGAGTTTTGATGATAAAAAAATACAATGAAAATCAGTATTCTACTTCCACATTAAGACCATCTACCTGGAATAGCCTACATAGTTCATTGCAGGTATGAAATGTGCCACAAAAAAAACAGTATTCAAAACAATTTTACAGTGGAGCCACAGAAGTACATGTACTCAATCCAACAATTCAATGTGAAGTGAAAAGACATTTTGATTAATGTTACCATCCCAACCAAGTTTAATGTGAGTATATTGGACAGATGTAATCCTGTAGAGTGTACTTTATACATGTACGCCATATATTTCGCAGGGTTATTATTTTCGCAAATTTCGCGAGTCGGGTGCTTTTCGCAAATTTAACAACACACGGAACAATGAATACGACGTGCATGAGCACATATACTTATGTATAAGTGCTTATGTGAGGTACATGTACCAGTACCTCACGATCGCGAATTTATCCACTCAAGAAATTGACGAGAAGTCCCGATTCGTGAAAAATTGGACTCCCGAAATACATGGCGTATACAGTACATGTACTTTAGTAGTCATTTGGATCTTGCTTTTGCATTAACTAAAAAAGAAATGGACTAAATTTCACCAGACATGGTGCAGTGAAAATATGTGACATGATAATCAACTAATTAGATTTTGGAACATACAGGTCAAATCTGAATCTTCACTTTTTACATAACTTGAGAAATATTAGACCAAACTTGGTACACTGAAAGTATATGATGGGGAAACACCCTGTATTGCTAATCATGCATATGATCAAAGACATTATTAGCAAACACAGCTGCAAACTCAGATAACTCATGTTACAATGAATAGACAATATTTGTGCATGTATATCGTATTCATAACTCTCCTCAACTACCTCGTAATGCATTATTACATTCACCTGTATCTAGTCATTCGGATTCTATAGATTGAACGTATTAGTTGTTGCTAGTTGGACAAACCTAGGACAAGCTTTGGGGGTACAATTTTTAATGTAATGTAATGTAATGTACTTTTTTAAAGTATATGTGCTAATGCACATTGTATTCATTGTTCCCTGTGTTGTTAAATTCGCGAAAAGCACCCGATTCGGTAAAAGCACCCAACTCGCGAAATTTGCGAAAATATTTTTTTTTATGGATGTGAATAAATGAAATGAAATGAAATGTATTGTTTGAATGATGTGAATAAGATTTGCTTGCATAACAAAAATGTTCTATCATACACTCTTGTTAATTATCAATTATATTGAATATTTGTTTACCCGGTGTAAGTAAGCAATGGGCCATTTACGTTATGTATGCATATGCACATTTTATTCACATCATTCAAGCAATGCATTACTAATGGTAATCTTAAAGCTTGTCTGAGGCTTGTCTGAGTATTGAAAATGATTTACGAAATACAAGTGACTGTAATAATGCTTTACTTTGCAGTTAGGAGGAAAGTTGTGTGAAATCATATTCAACCTTTTCCTACTTGAAAGAACCTGTAAAACAAAGTCAAGCTGGTCTTGACTTTGATTTCCCCAACTTTTCCCCCCCAAAAAACTTGCAAAAGAATGTTTTTAAAATATCATCTTCAATGCCTCTGGTGATACATGTACAAGAAAGATGTGAAATGAATGCTGAAAAATTGGTCATTAACTTATTCATGACATTCTCTTTCATCAAAATGTGCGGGATGTGTGAATCCGCAAATCCAAAATGGTACCAAACACAAGGCCAGGGCCCTGTTGGATAAAACTTACAATTGATGGTAACTTTGCTACCAATGGCAATTCTATGGAAACCCTGAATATGATTGGCTGGTGAGTGATGATACCATTGAAGGCAATGTTACCATTAATGGTAAGGTTTACGCAACAGGGCCGTGATGCCTGTTTCATACCATTCACTCTTATCGTAGTCCTGTGCACTATTGCATAACACTGACTCTGCCATCAATGGTAACTACCATGGCAACACCACTCAATAACCAATCAAATTCAAGGTTTCCATAGAAGTTGTCATTTGTAGTAAAGTTACAATCAATGGTAAGTTTTATGCAACAGGGCCCAGAAATGGGAAGGATGTATTATGAGTGTTTGACTACATTGTTCATTGTCTTCTCCATTATTGATGGGGTTATCATATAACATGTTTTATAAGAACTTAGTGTGGTAGTGTATGTGTCTTTTTATTGGAAATACCTAAGAGTGATTAGTAGCCGATGTAACCTTTTATTTGATTACCAATCTGCCAACATGACATTTAATTCACATAAATGCATACACGACTGTGCATAGGCCTATTCATTAAACACCAAAAAGGTCAGAGAATGACAGTTGCAAAATGAAGATTGTTAATGAGCATGTGTGCATGCGTACATAACTTTTTTGTGGGTTTGGTTGTTTCGTGGTACATGTATTAGGTTGTTCGCACATATTTTCTTAATACATGTGTATTTCAAAATTGAAAAGTTGGCTATGCCATGTCATATAGGTAACAGAATGAAAGAAATGTGTGGGAGAGGATGGGCTTAGAGAGAGAGAGAGAGAGAAAGAGAGAGAGAGAGAGAGAGAGAGAGAGAGAGAGAGGAGAGAAAGGGAGAGAGGAGAGAGAGACAGAGAGAGAGAGAGACAGAGAGAGAGAGAGGGAGAGAGAGAGAGGGGGGGAGAGAGAGAGAGGGGGAGGGGGAGAGAGGAGAGAAAGGGAGAGAGGGAGGGAGGGGGGAGAGAGAGGGGGAGGGGGGAGAAAGAAGAGAGAGAGAGAGAGAGAGAGAGAGAGAGAAAGGGAGAAAGGGAGAGAGGGGGGGGGGGAGACGTAAATTTGTAAACAGGATGAGAGAGCGGAGAGACTGACTGTAGAGGAAGAAAGGACAAAAAAGTAGAGACAGAGAGAAAAGTGCGGCCGGAGAATAAGGAAAAAGGAAGGAAATTATGTGGGATAGGTTTTCTGTTGACAGTGTTACCGCTGAACATGGTACTAGTTCCGCATCAAACTGGGCGAATGCACATTTTGATAAAGAATTAGACACCATTTCAACAACATTTTTAGGAGTAGGCCTACGTGAACGCATATAGGCCAATCCACTGCCAAAACATTTTCTGAAGTTGCATCGACCTACATAATATTATGTAGGTCAAAGCGCTAAGTAAATGAACATTTTGGTAGTGTGTTTATAAGCTTGTAACACATCTAAAAACTGCAACAGGAACTTTCATTCGAATACTTAATATTCAGATGCTGGTTGCCTTTTTGACGGGTGATTTTAATTGAGACTTAACATTAGTAGCTGTGCACCGTGAGTATCCGGGTCATAATGCACGAGTTATGGAGAATGTTGTAAATGATAGGCTTAACCATAAACATTGACGTGAGGAATGCGCACGGTTTTCCCTAGGACATTTATTTGGATTTTTTTTAAAGAGAAACTCATTACTGCTTTATTGTCTGGCTTATATAAGTAACCTATAACTTCACATTACATATCCGTGTGGATTAATACCTGTACGCTCAATTTTTGTGTTCTGATGACGGATAGCTATGTAATGAAAGGTTTTCCGCTCATTATAAAAATACACCTTTTTTAAATGAAGAAATAATATGATGATCACACAAGTGGGAGAACTAATAAAAACAATACTATAGCTCTACACAGTTTTGCCAAAATAGTATGAAATACACCACAACGCCAAGTACATTTTTTAGCATCTTGTATATATTTTATAGCATCCATGAAACCAAAATTGGTATATTCTAGTATTCCATCTAGTCAATAAGCCGGACTAAAAGTGGGGCTCAGTTTTTTGGGGCAAAGTACTCTCTACTTTATGATTTGACATACTGCGGATTTTTAGTTAAATTGAAGGGAAAAGTACCGTTTTTACATTTTCCATTACGATCAGTCTCACGGGCCCGGGCCCTGACATTTACACTAACTTCGTCACAATAGGCCTGGGTTTGTTTTCCCTCTATTTCTGCTACTGGATTATAATTCGTTGTATAGCCAAGCCTATTATAGCTCTTTTTGTGCTTAACTTTATAAAATAAGTATGATACATATAAATATGGTCGTGGTGTATAGTTAATATATTTTCACAATGTTCATCTTTTCTTGAGGTTTGTGGAAATAACACTCCGATTAGGTGAAGCCATATCTCCAGAAGAAATATCATCAAATCATGTAAAATTTGACTCATTGTACATTTATTTCCATATCAAGTGACTGTTGGTCATGTTCTACAGACATTGTAATTCATCTTAATCAATTATTGTTGGTATCTAGTTTGCATATCAGGCCTATAGATAATATGCTGTTTTCCTATGTGATGTTAATTTCTGACACAAAACGATTCATATCACTGAAAGTTTTGGTTTAACAAGCATTTTTACAGTTAGTACATGCACGAGCTGATATTTGCATCAATATACTCTATGTAGAAAAGCATGGTGGCCAATCGTTGTTTCTGGGGTAGAGGTGGCGGTGTGTGTGTGCGGGGGTAGGGTGTAACATCGACTCAGGGCGCGGGGTCGTTGGCCGAGTTATAGTGTTGTCTGTTTAGAGGGCGAATTGTCCCGGATCCACGTGCGTAGAGTGAATGGCTTATGTAGTTTGTGTATGGTAAAGATAGGTGTGTGCTCTGACTGTACTGTACTTGTGTGCGAGATTAATACTACTGCAAACAATTACGACTTCGCTGCGCTGTTAATGTTTGATACAGTGATATAGCCTGGTTGGTCATTTGTTGGGGCTAGGTCATCTTTTAACTTGTTGCGACTTACCATCTTCCTTGTTGATTTTTTCATTCAGTGCGTGTAAATTGGACTAACGTACGGTGAGTGTAACTCAACGTTTTTCGTGTAGTTACTCTTTGATCTGTTGATTGAGGAATACACATGAGACATGGACTAGACTGTCGACAGTGACGGTTAACTGTTCAATGTTATTACTAGACTCTATTTTCATAAGTGTAACACAGTTGAAGTCGTAGTAACATACTGCCTGGTTTGGAATCAATTGGAAATGCACGACAAAGAGAGATATTATCAAGGTGAGAGCAGCGAACAGCACAACAAGATGCTATCTGACGCGGAGGGAGGTGCAGGTGGGACGAGCCACGAGAGTTTATTGAGCGAGGAGATGTTGGCGGATGACGGGGAAGATGACGATGACTTTGATGATACTGCGGGCGAAGGAATGAGAGAAGATGAGCAGGAAGAAACCCTCAGTAAATGGACAAATTATATACATGGCTGGCAAGATAGATGGGTGGTGCTAAAGAACGGAACTTTGTCCTATTTCAAGTCCAGAAATGAGATGCAGTCAGGATGTCGTGGATCCATCAGTCTAACGAGAGCAGTTATCGAGGTAGGTTCTAAGTCCCCAGTCTTGAGATAAAATGATTTTGAAATCGAATTATTTTGGCAATACTGTGTTTTGGGGGTCTAAATTATTTTAGGTTGCTAACTTCAACCTAGGCCCTGTAATTGTAAACCCTGTAGAAACCCGGTTGAAAAACATACCCTAATCTAAATGGCATAAAGTTAAACCGGGGAAAAAATAAACCCTAAATGACGTAAACCCCACATAAAAATGGTGAAGAAATATCCTAAACGTCGAAAAAAGCAATTAAAGCTGAAAAACACCCCCCTTTATTTTTTTTTAAAGAAAATGTTTCAGGTGACGTTGAAGGGTTGAAAACAGACCTTTTTCTACATTTTTTATATGTGATAAGTTGAGTGAACCCCCTGGGGGCTTCGTGTTAGGTTAGGGGTTAGGGTTGGGATCAGGATTAAGATATTTTGATCCTAACCCTAGAATGAAGTTAGCAACAGAAAATCATTTACACTCCTAAAACCCAGTTTTGCCACTATTTTTATTAACTATAATTCTAAACTAGTAACATGCAGTCTAAGTTTTAACATACAGTAAGAGTTTAGACTTTAGTGAACTTGATTGTATCAAACTTGAATTTAATTTCTAGCTGAGGGAATGGTCCTTTTTTTTCAAGTCTCTGATTTCTGTACAGTTTATCTGGACCTCTAGTAGAAAACTGCTGGTGGAGTTTGAAAATGTAAAGAAAAAAGCATTATTGTGGTAGCAGTGAAAGAAGAGCTGATCTGGTGGATCTAGAGGAAAATGTATTAGGGTAAGGAGAGGTGATTAGAGTAAGAGATAGGGGTTGGCAGAAGACTGTCAGTGTCTGAGTCTGAGAGGATGACAAGGCTAGAGCCTTGATTTCCCTCTTAGACACACACACACACAAACACACAAACATGTAAACACACACTTCTACAATTTCTGTCCAAATGCCTAGTTTTGTAGGATTCTTAACTGATAATTGAAAAGAAAGATGGTCAAGCAATGATGAAGTTTGAGTTTTTGTAAAGCCTTTGTATCAATTCATTTAGGTTCTGGATTTCGTAGTGAATGGTTGTTTGGGTCAGGGTTTATATAACATGGCATTGTTTTAGATTTCAAAGATTGGAAGGGTTATGAATGTTGATTATTTAGAAAGACGAGAGTGGAAGGGGCAATCTTAAAGGGACATGCAACTGAGTAGTAAGGGTACAGGTGTCAAAACTTATCCTAAAATCTCTGGAAATATTGACCCTGATGTAGTTCTGATATGCTATCGTGATTATGGATCTTTGACTTTTAATATGTGATGATGCTGATAGTTGGTGATCTGCCATGCTACCACATAAAGGGTACATGCCAGTGATAGCTGGAGTGGAGAATGTGTGTTCATGTAACTGAAGTAAATACTTGTGTAGGGCTACTACATGATCAAAGAAACGTCTTGTCGACACAAGTCTTGAGGTGCACACTGATTTATTTTTGGGGCTCCTTGCCAACAGCAAGCTTTTCCATCTTGAGCATGATTAACATAATTAACATAAATAACATTTGCATATTGAATAATTAGTGAAGAACCAATAGAAATAAAAAGAATAAAGCAGGCCAACTAAAATGTAGGATCCTTATTCACTAAGTCAACCAATAAAAGTAAGGAGGATGAAGATGGCAGACTAGCTGAGGTGATTAAGTAATAAGGAATGTTAAACAAAAGAGCCAGATGTGAGGATGGAATGAATGAGCACATCTGAATAGAAAAGGAATGAAGGTGATCAGAGAAGTAGGGTAGTGATTGATGGGGTGAATGTGGACATAAGAACCTATTGAACTTGGACTGAATACAAACTAGAAGTAAAAGGAATCAAACAAAAGGGGGAGCTTGAATGGAAACTTAACCATCTTACACTTGTATGCATGCAACAATAACACACATACAAAAAAATACTGTGTATGTAGTGCTGATATGATTTGCTATTATGCAACAACTACTAATGTGCATAATGAAATATCATGGTGAGTAATTGGGGATATTGGAAATGTACACTTGATCAGCTGTAAATTTATGTACACTTGATGGACACCTACAGTAGTGCAATGTTTAAAAACTGGTACTAGATTTAGAGAATGTCTGTAACATTTGAAGTATTGGAAACAGAAACTTGAAACCACGAAAGCAGGTTTTTAGATTTATAAGCTTCATTTCATATGATTTCATATCAATGAAATGGTGTATTTGTAAGTTGCCAGATGATCAATGCTGGTACTACATTACTTTTCTGGTTTCTATTCTTCCCACAAACAGGTCCACGAGTTTGACCACTTGCGATTTGATGTCAGCATCAATGACAGTGTGTGGTACCTGCGGGTCAAGTCCCGTGAGAACCGGCAGAAGTGGACCGAGTGCCTGGAGTCCCAGAAGGCCATGGCGGAGGCGGAGAGCACCAGTCTCCAGAGACACGGCTCCATGGTCTCGCTCCACTCTGGAGCCAGTCTCACCTCCTCCTCTTCATTCAAGGTGCGACTCTATCATGTTTCTCTTTTCTATACTGATACTTAATTGTTCCTTCCGTATGAAGCGGTTAGCATATCACTATTCTTGTACCACCAACACCCCCTTCCTCTTCTGCCCCATCCCCAATATGAGTGATAAGCAGGGATAAGAAAGAGAAGAAGCTACTACCAACACCCCCTTCTTCCTCTGATGCATCCCCGATACGAGAGATGTTTCTTTTTCTTCTGTATTGATACTTTGTTACCTCTCTTTATCAAGCATTTAGCATATCATTATTCTTGTACCACCAACACCCCCTTCTTCCTCTGACGCATCCCTGATAAGAGAGACGTTTCTTTTTTTTTTCTGTATTGATACTTTGTTACCTCTCTTTATCAAGCGGTTAGCATATCATTATTCTTGTACCACCAACACCCCCTTCTTCTTCTGCCCCATCCCCAATATGAGTGATAAGCAGGGATAAGAAAGAGAAGAAGCGCTGAAGCTTCACAGGCTTTATACAACATCTGCGGAGCCAGAAGTCAGCGTCCGCACGCAATGGGTGTGACAAAACACAATGGAAATGTGCATGTGCGAATACATGTATGTAGCCATTTTACAGCTAAATGTGCTCAACTAAAGGACACATATTGAGGGGAACAATAGAACGCACATGTGCGGAACAGTGGGCTTGAAAGAAGAATCTTGTTTCAAGAGAAAGGTGCCAGTCAGATATTCTCGGAGCTGACAGGTTCAGACCAGTGTGAAAGATACATAGGGGCTTTAGGGGGATTTAATCCCCTGCAATGCAAGAACGAACCCCAATAAAATGAGCTGGGAACAAGAAAAGTTATTTTTCCACATATACAGTGTGTATAGGATTTCAAAATGGATAAACTGCTTTTCAGCTACCTGTCAGAAATAATTTACAGGTACTTGTAGCAGACGATTTTGTGGGTGGTCCAATCTATCATTGGCTAAACAATTGTCCAAGTTAATCTATTTGTGAAGAAGTATGTGATAGCTTTATTTCACATTTTATGCCAATATGGTACATGTACATGTGGAGTCAAATCTGTCCAAAGGTCAAGATTGCCCCCAAAGCAGCTGAGATGGTCTGTTTACATGCTTGCATGTGTACATTAAGAACCGTCCACCAAAGTGACCTACCGGGTAACATTGCATTCATGGGACATGTGACCTGATTATATTATGGGTCAAATACAGTGGACCAAGTGATCTGTTAAAGGTTTGTGCAATGATTGACCAACTCTTCTTGGTAAAATCCCCAAGTTTGAAATGCATAAATCTTTCCTACAAACCACTATGAACATTGTCTTTTGTGATGCAGATCAGATCTCAAAGGGTCCCTTTTAAATTTTGTCCTCGTAACAAAAGACCATATTCATAGTTTAAGGTCCATTCTGAATACAACAAATGGGCATTTTCATGGTAACTGACGTTACATGGCACAATTTTACACACCTTTCAATGTGTGTATCTCTCTTGCTACAAATAACTGGAGTTATTGATACAGTCAATAGAGTTATCCTTGGTGTAAAAACTGATATTCAGATTTTCAATACAACTGCTTTTTTTTACACTTCAGTGAGCAAAAATGTGTCAGTAACTGAGTATGTTACACAAAAAGGACATGCAATTTTAGGGTATTCAGTAAAATTGACGCCGTCATGTCTCTGATTGGATAGAGTGATGAGTTCAATGTGTAAATATACCTTTGTTACTAGGTTAAGATGTCAAAATATTAAATGATTTTATATCGTATTTTGAGGGCTATCATAGTTTTTTCATGACCATGTTGGTAACTGACGTTACACTTACTTTTGTTGTTTGATTTACATAGACAGTCATGGTTAATTATCAGTTTGTAAGATCTCAAATCCCAGACTTATCAAAATTAATAACATCCAACTGAAAAAAATGCAAAAGAATTGTTAATAACTATGATTTTCCCATATAATTGAATTTGGTTATGTGTTGTCCCAAATATACCATTTTATATGCTGTTCATATACTCATTAACAGAAACGTCACAGCAAGGAATAAAGGTGGTAAATGGTAGCCCTATAGTTACTGCCTAATTCCTGATGCAGTGAACTTTGAAAACAAAATAAGTTTTGAAGTAGATCTGTTTGAAAAATGAGAGGGATGTCCATCTGTCGTGAACTTGCCCAAATGGTATGAGTGGAATAGTATTCACGCCCCATTCAGAGTTAAAAGACATTATTTGTCAAAATAAATTTTGTCCTCGTAAAAAAAGACCGTGTTCATAGTTTAAAGATGGCCCATCCCTTTTACAAATATCTGCAATCTTCATGAAAGTTTGCACATATTTAGCATCTTTGGGATACCAACTGTGAAATTTTAAGGTCACAGGTACTATAACTCCCGTAGAATAAAAAAAAATGTAACTAGTTTTCACTGAGATTTGACTATTTTTGTGGTACGAAAAAAGAAAGCTCGATCAGTTATCGAAGATTATTTCCTCAAAACCGAATATTACGTTTTGTCGATTCCAGGGAAAGGTATATCTAGCCACTCCCTCTCATATGATGACAAAGTCAGGGAACTTTCAGAATTAGGTCTGCAAAAGGGACGGGCTAACTTAAAGGCCCATTCCGAATGAAACAAATGCTATTGGTATAAGTGGAATAGTATTCAGGCCCCATACACACATGTAGTTCAAACTTCAAAGACATTATTTGTCACAATTGTATGTAAAGTATTACTACATGCATGCTAGTAGAGTGTGACCTTGTTAGTTTACTTACAGTACTTCTGCACGTCCCTTTTTGTGGCAGGCTGCAGGAAGCAAGATTATTTTTTGCCCAATTGTTTGAAATTGAGTTTGAGGTCTTCTTCTGAGAAATGTGTCTGCAAAAAAAAAAAAAAAAAAAAATGTATTCTTCAAAATCTGACGGCAACTGTACTGTTCGCACTGTTTGTACCCAAGTGTATCTTGAGCAAAATAGCTCAATGTGACTTCAAAGGAAAATGAGGTACAGTACCTGATTGCAGTACTGTGTGACATTCACACTCCTGAGTATTCTCGTGACAAATCAATAAAAAATCATGGAAAAAATACATGTACTTTAAGAAAGGCAACATGCAAAATCAATATGTACATTTACAATACATGTAGGAATGGTAACCTGTGTGTATTACTGTGTATGCAATTTCCAGCTACATGTATATTCGACAAAATGACAAAAATAAAGGAAAAGTAATTTAAATGTATTTAATGGTACTAATATCAATGTATTTGGTTGCAAGTTCCACCTTTAAAACTCAATTTCAAATGCACTAGACTTTACCTCTTTAAATACTCCATTAATGCACTTTTACACTTGTCAGTAATACACACACATTTCATTGAGCAGTGTTTTTTCCTGGCAGACAAAGGACTTAAACATGGAAAGCTTTGCAGTTAACTTTGCTAGCCTGTCTTTCCATCCAGAAGGGCAGGGGTCTGACAGAGAAGCTGGCTGAGATGGAGACATTCAGGGACATCTTATGCCGCCAGATCGACACCATGCAGAGCTTCTTCGATACCTGTGCTGAAGCCTCTCCCAGGAAGTGGCCGGAGGAGCCGTGTAAGTGGGCTTAAAGACAGCCCGTCCCTTTTTCAGATCACCGCAAAACCATCAAAACATTGGCAAAACATTATAGAGAAGTGTTAGCAAGCTGTATATTCATAATTTGAAACTCATACATTGTGTAGAATTCAAATAATACACGTAAACAACATCTGATGAATAGTCTTTACCTCAGGCTCTTAGCAGTTTGTGTTGAAATATCTGCTTTATTGATTAATCTGTTTATTTACTCAAAACACTCATAAAATTAGGATTTCACACATGCATAATAACCACATAGATACTGTAACAAAGACTAATACTTTTTTCGTACAGTAGTACGAAAAAAGTCGGTTTGAAATTTAACGGCTGAAATTTTTACATATACAGAAAGCTTCAACGTGCTATATTCCTAGAAATGGTCTTGAATCACACTTTCTGCACTTTATGATCGTGATAGAAGATTTCAAATTTTAAGCTTGCAAAAGGGACGGACAATCTTTAATGTCTTAAGTGTCTTTGTAACTCAAATGATAATCATCAAGGACCCTGTTTCACAAAAAGTGAGTTGCAATCAATTGTAAAGTTGCCATCTATTGCAACTTTCCTATTACAAAACCATGGCTGCTATATTGCAAGTCTGTTTCACAAAAAGTGAGTTGCAATCAATTGTAAAGTTGCCATCTATTGCAACTTTCCTATTACAAAACCATGGCTGCTATATTGCAAGTCCAAACCCATGCATGAGCTTGCAAGCAATCATATATTGGAAGTTTTGATAGATTCACCCAAGCTAAGATCACTATCAATTGCAAATCACAAGATTTTTTGTGCAATCGATGTAATAGAATGTACTACAGGTGTATTTTGACTGTATTAATTGTATGATTGATAGATTAGAAGTTCGATTGATGTATTGATCGTCCGATCAATTGTAGCCCTCTGTGATACGGACCCTTGGTTTTTGTATTGGCGGTATAGGGTACTTCCACTGAAAAAGTCTGATTATTACAAGTACTCTGGCTTTAACCAAGCTGCTCTGTTAAAGGAGCTAGAAGCTAGTTGATATCGATAGATCAGGGCCCTGTCTTATAAAGAATTATGATTGATCATTGATCAATTGGAACTCTGGACATTTTAAGTGTGGTACTGAAGCCATATTCATAAAACCTTACTAGCCTAGTTAGTTACTAAAAATGCATGTAGCTGAATGTCCTTTAGTAGCTAAATAGGCATTGTAAGGTTTCATGAATATGGCCCCTGGACTTTTGATCAATTCAAATCAATCGCAACTCTTTTTAAGATGGGGCCTAGGAGTATAGATTATTCCCTGGCATTAACTACTCCTGGGCCCCATTGCATAAAACTTACCATTAATGGTAACTCTGCCATCAATGGTAACTATCATGGTAATATTACAGGGCAGCCAATCAAATTCAAAGTTTTCATAGAAGTTGCCATTGATCGCGAAGTTACCATCAATGGTAAGTTTTATACAACAGGGCCCTGGGGTGAGAGCAAGAAGCATGAGTACAACGCCTCGTTGAAGGATATACACACTGGGCAGGGCTCCAAACCAGAATCTCTCTGCCAGAGTCACAAGCTCTCGTGCGGACCCCCAGGATTTTTTTCTCACAGAAAGATTTGGCATAGACTGACTATGTTGATACATGAATTGTGCTAACAGCATGGTTAGGTTAATGAACTGTCTTTTCTGTGCAAATAGATAGAGAACAGCAATTTAATCATGAATAAAAGCTTATCTGCCAAATCTAACCTTTCTCTTTTTTTATGTTGTTGTTGTGAGAGAGTGAGATGGAAAGAGAGAGGAAGAGAGAGAAATGGGGAAAAAATCTTGAAAAATGAAAAAATACAGAAAGAAAGCTCTGGGGGCCAGATTTATTTATCAAAATTATGATAAAGGCAGATATTTAGAAAGCTGACCACATGTGCTTCAAACTGCCTGGTGATTTATTCATCAATTGATTGAAGTGTTGTTCATTGTGTATGTTTATGTCATGCAGATGGAGAGAGCTCAGAGGACGACGGCGAGAATGACCCCGTGACCCCACGAGCTAACCACCACCATCTACCCCACGGTGTTCATGAGAATGGCCCTGTCAGTCCCAAAGAGAGAGGTTTGTGCACACCTTCAGCAGCATTACCATTTCAAGACTCATTGATGGAATAAGCAGTCCAATAAATGTTCATTGATTACACATTACCATACTCTCTCCAGATGCGAATGCATGGCATTCATCAGATTGGCAAATTACAGTGCTGTAGGATCTATAATTAATATGTTCAATCAAAGAAATCATCCTGATTTATTTCAGCTGGTCACACTAGTTCTGGCTTTTTGCTATTGGGTCCAGGTTTTGTTTTATTGAAAATGGAGAATTTAATAGAGAAGATGTTAATTGATTTTAAAGGGCATATACTGTACTAGGAAGACAAAAAACCTTTCAAAAAGGTGATCGTGAGCAATCTTCTTGCCAACGGTCTTAAATTCATGTATGGTCCATTTTAGAAACTTACTGAAAGTTATTTGCCCTCAAATGATCCGCATTTGGAGTAATCAGTGACTAAATCGCAAATCCTTATAATGTTTGGCCCGAACATTTTGAGCATTTGTGATTTAATTTTATATTACTCCACATGTAGATCATTTGAGGGCAAATAACTTTCAGCAAGTTTCTAATGTGGACAATACATGAATTTAAGACCATTGGCAAGAAGATTGCTCACGGTCACCTTTTGAAAATTTTTTGTCTTCCCAGTACAGTACTGTATATGCCCTTTAAGCAATCAATGCTTGACAAACTCTGTTATGGACAGATTTGATCCATTTCCAACCTTTTCTTCCCTGTCTTTCAGCAGCAGATAAGTCTGGCTTTGTGCCCCAGTACATGGGGATTGACTTCCGAGGGGAAGCATTCACCTTCAAGGCCACCACGCAGGGTGTCTTGACAACGCTGTCCCACTGTATCGACCTCATGAAGCAGAGGGAGGAGCAATGGCAGAAACGACTGGAGAAGGTACGTCCCATGTCTGTGTGTTAAAAGGCATATATTGTACTGGGAAGGCAAAAAAGCCTTCAAAATATAATTATTAGCAATCTTCTTGCCCAGTTTTAAATTCATGTATCATCTATTTTAGAAGCTTGCTGAAAGATATTTGCCCTCAAATGATCTACATTTGGAGTAATGAGTGATTAAACCACAAATCTTCAAAATGTTCGGCCCGAACATTTTGAGGATTTAATCATTAATCATTTATTACTCCACATGTGGATCATTTGAGGGCAAATAACTTTCAGCAAGCTTCTAAAATAGAGGATACATGAATTTAAGACCATTGGCAAGAAGATTGCTAACAATTACATTTTGAAGACTTTTTTGCCTTCCCAGTACAGTATATGCCCTTTAAAAGGCCATCATGATACCAGGGGCCCGTATGAGAAAGAGCTATGATTGATAACAATCATAAATCTGTAAAACAAAGATCGATATCGACCATTACTGTACTTGATGTTGATAGTATCTTGTGTGGATCAATCGTTACTATATGATTGATCGCAAAATCAAGCGTAGGCTTGGACTTGCAATAGAAAGTAGTGATGGTGAGTGATAGAGCAAGTTGCAATTAATAGCAAAGTTGCAATATATAGCAACTCATTCTTTGTGATCCAGGACCCAGGTGTCTTGACAATGCTATCCCACTACATATATGTTATGAAACAACACACTCAGAATTAAACAACAAATCAAAGAAAAAGAAATCAAGCTCTGAAAATGATCCTGGTTACAATCTAACCTGCTTGTGGCAGCCCAAAGTGTGAAATGCGTAATGTGTATAAGCCAGGCAGTACAGTGTGCGAGTGTACTGTCAACCAAGTTCATTTTTGAAGCTTGCTCTCTCTCTCTCTTGCTCAATCTCTTGAGCTTGTACCATTTATGTCACTTGTTTATGGTGAGTCAAAGGGCATCAGTCAAGGTACGGGACTCCTGCAGTCCATCAAGCAGGTGTCAGGTGCTGTCTTCCTAGAGCTCACTGCTGCATACCACACCTGGCACCAAAGCCTCAATCTCTCTCTAGAAAAAGATCACAGAAAGATTTGTGATTTGTTCCACATGTAACCACCTAATATAATTTGTTTGAATCAGAAATGTTACATACACTACAGCTCAAATGAATTGGAATGGGTAAAGGGAAAAGGAAGGAACCGCTGTTTTGAACCGCGGTATATTTTGTCCAGTTCAGCATGAAACATGATGCTTTAGCCTAAAAGCATCATGTTTCATGCTGAACTGGACAAAATACACCGAGGTTTAAAACTGCGGCTCCTTCCCTTTCTTCCCTTTCCCTTTACCTGTGCCAACTCATTTGAGCTGTAGTGTACATAGGTCTCCCAAATATGGCCACAGTATCTGCATGGGGAAGTGTCACTCAGAGTTGAGTCGATGCGTGATGTGCCAATGAAGAAAGGGTATTACAGGGTAGTGTACATGGTACAGAGATGAATGACTATATGGAGATAGACTGATGAGGTCATATGAGTTCAAATTCCTCCGAGGTCAAAGGTGAATGATCTTCAGCAATGGTTCGGACTTCAAAATGGTCCAATTTCAGCCAAATGTTTTTTGCGCATAGAAGATTATCCATTCAAACCAGATGAGGCCAACATGAAGGCTGAGGCATATTTATCACCTGCATGGCAGTCAAATTGCTTAAGTTTAATCTTTTCTTCTTAATTTTCCAGGAACAAGACCGAAGAAAGCGGGCAGTGGAAGGTTACAGACAGATACTCCAAGAGCGCAAACACCAAGCCAGGATAGGTGGACCAGACTATGAGGTAGAGTATACCCACTAATTGCACCGTCACACGTCACATAGGGCCTATATGTATACGGGTTGAAAGTGGATTGAATCTGGATTCAACACACTGTTAAGACATTTCCAAAATTTGGTTTCGTTTTGAATCAAGAACATGCTGTAGATGCAGTGTATTCTATCATCCCTCTGTGACAAATATATGATTATCCCTCTGAAGGAAATTCTATTTTGGTTACGCCTGAAGGAAATTCGGTAGAGACCTAGTGATCACTTTTCCTGTTAGTCTGTTGGTTTGTTAGTCTCTTACAAAAATGTTAAAGTTTTTGTTTAACTTGTTCTTTAAAAAAAACTTCTGTATCAATTTTGTTCATACTTGGTACAAATGATCACAAAATCAGGCGAGACTCATGCAGAGCTGCCAACCATTACAAAAAAATCGTATTTGTTATGAAAATCGGAAGAGAATACGAAAAATACGAAAGCGCATCATAAAAGTACGAATTCACAGCAAATTAAAGTCATAAAATAAAGCACGAAAGTAGCGTCTCAGCTAGTGAAAATGTGGCATGAAAGGGGTAATAGTTGCTTCTGTTTGTGGCAAGCATTACCAGCATGGTATTAATGTTGACCACCTTATTACTATATTTGTAAAGAAAAATGTTATGGTTAGCATTAATAAACTACCCCTAAGCATCGTAGAATAATTCAGCCAATCACGTAGCTGTTTCAGTAACACCTGACTGCCGACTACATTCACGTCACTCACTCCATTGGCAATGCATTCAGCACACACTAGTTGGTCCCTTACAACATAGATGCTTGTACCCCTATAAACTAATGAACTAGGCCAGCCTTTCCAGGCGAAGATGTATAAAAAGGTGGAGAAATTCACCTCAAATTACTGCAAGATAGGAAGAAACTGGAACATGAAATGTATGTGTATATCACTAGAATAACATTTATAGTGCATTATAATCATAGTCAGGTTGTTCTAAGAACAATTTCATAAAAATTTGGAAGAAAGAAAAAAACCCGAAAATTTATTATTTTTGAACCCCTACCGCTAGCCGAGTTTCCCCCAGAACTCTGAGGAGGCAAGCTGTTCAAATTCTGCACACTGGTCCCTCACAATATAGATTTTATTACCCTTTTGAAATAATGAACTAGGCCAGGCTAAAGATGAAGAGCTGAAAAAATGGCGAAATCTGCCTCAAATCACTGCAAGATAGGAAGAAACTGAGACCTGGAATGTAAGTGTATGACACTAGAATATCGTTTATGGTGGATTATAGTCATAGTTAGGTTGTTTTAAGAACATTTCCATATCATTTGGAAAAAGAAAATTTACGCTTTTGTAACCCCTACCACTGGCTAAGTTTTCCCCCAGAACTCTGGGGAAGGAGAGCTAAACTTAGGCTCACAGTGTGGCGGTGTACTGAGCTGTGCTGCCTGCATGCCTGCATTAGTGCTACACTGCTAACTGCCGATCAGGCCATTGGGTAGATCTAAAATTCTAAACGGATAATATTTGTTTAGTGACAGGCTTAGACTTGCTACCTTCATCATAAAAAATATGAATTTTAAAGGCAAAATACGAATTTTGGAGGTGCAGAATATGAATTTTGACTTTCAAAGGTTGGCAGCCCTGCTCATGGTTCACGAACCACCTTGTTTACAAATGTTGAATGTTGTTGCCTTTGAGAATGTCACTGGTCAACACACGGCACAAATAATAGTTTTTCATGGCACAGTCATTGGATGAGTGTGGACTCACTTGAGTAGTAATAATAAGGGTTGTATACAAATCTGGAAACAGAGCAGACATATAGCATTACTGGTGTTTCTTATGCCTCGGCAACAAATTTGCTGGGTAGCATGTTTTCGTGTTGTCCGTTTGTTCCTTTGTATGCCCGGGTCTTATTTACATGTAAGGTCAGGTTTAGCTTCACGGTTTGGCGTTATCAAGTTTATTTTGAAATGACTACATGCACAGCATTGTTCTGATTTTGTAAACACAGCAAAGCAAATTTTGGAGCAATACAATAATGTAATGGACATTTACAAACATTGGATTGTTGTAGTAACAACGTTGTTTGTAATACATGTATTTCCCTTTTTTTGTTAATGCTTTGTTTTCTGTTGAACTTTGCAGGAAGGGCCACACAGTATCATGAAAGAGGAGGAGTTCTTTGATGCCATTGAAGCTGCCTTAGACATTCATGATGAACAGGATGCTGAGAGGAATTCAGTGAGATTTGGGAATTTTACTTCAGGGGCAGGGGTTATCCGCTATAGTGGGAAAGTCTTTCCCATTTGTCCTGTAGAGTTTCACTCTAGAAGTGTGAAATGCATTTGACATTTTGCTCAGACTCGTACATTTCCTTGTGCGCGATCCATATGCGGAACCAGTGAAAGTGGCTCTTCAACATGTCAGAATGAGTGCTAGTTTTCAAAATGTATTCCTTACTCGGCTTTTCTCAAACTGTTGCCATTATGATTCTCTTAGAGGGTTAGTTCTCACTAATGTTAAGTTGGTTTTAAAAAAGGCAGATATATGAAAGAAACATATAAGTGAAGATTTGACGAAAATCCATCAAAAGATACAAAAGTTATGATCTTTTGAGATTTCAATTTTGTGTCCTCATGTGCGAGGTGCTCTCCCATATGTTGTGTGGGCTGTGTGATTCCATTAATTGCTCTTTTTCTGTTTTTGATGAAAGAATATTTTTTCTTTATATAGGTATGTGTGTAAAAACGTGTCTCTAATGATGTATCAAATGCACAGGTAAAATGATGCATATCCTTTTGAGAATATCAACATTTAAAAAAAGAATTGAAAGCAACATATGGAAGAGCACTTCGCCCGTGACGTCACCAAATCAAAACTTTAAAAGAATCATAACTTTCTTATCCTTTGACGGATTTTCATCAAACCTTTAATAAAATGTTTCTTTTACTTAACTGCTTTTATTGAAACCAACTCATTTTCAGGGTGAACTATCCCTTTCATTGTTTGCTTCTATTCAAATCAACTCATACAGGATCCAATTTGCGCTAACTCTGGAGTAAAGAGTGTATTCTAGATGTGGACTACAAATTGTTCTCGTGAATTTGTGAAACAGTAAAACGGCATGCAGTTATCTTGCAGAACTAGATTTCAAAGAAAGTGATGTGAATTCCTCAAACTGTACGCCCATGTGCGAGATAGCGCTTCTATAATACTTCTATAATAATACAGTTGTTTGTTGTTGATATAATCTTTGTTCTACTGGTACTCTTTGTAGTACGTGAACCTGCATCTACTGCTTCCGGGGCAGTGACAATATGATTACCAACCAGGATATCGCTTAGCTTATGATAATGAGTGGAGGCTCAGGAACCAATGCCCAAGGCTTCGACTGTCTTGCTTATTCATTTGTATTCATGAGTAAAGAATGACACTGGCCTTGATAGCGTGAGTGAGCTGAGGACAGCCATGCTGGATAGACAGGTCTGGAGGTGCTACTATGTTCATGGAACCCGAGATGGCATAGGCTGAAGTCAATGCACACCCTTGAATTAGTAGTATTAGTACTTCATGTATTTATGAGTCGTCAGTAGAAAATGCGTTTCTTTATATGTTCTTGTTGGTATGCTGTGTTTTGCAGGCCAGTGATAATCCAGACACACTATATGCAAGAACGATATGTCCCGACACTCCCCCAGCTGAGCACAGACTCTCTGCGCAGGTGAGTGATATTTGGCTTTCAGTTCCTCAAAAGCATTCTCCTTGCATGATAAGGGGAATCAGTGTTTGAAATGTTTGATTTGTGTATGATTATGACAACTTCTAGGCATTCAATTTTTTTTTCTGCTTTCTGTTCCTCGTTAATGAGAGCGGCTCTTCTTCTCACATGATAAAGGAAATCTGTGATTAAACTGTGTGATTTTTCCCACGGTAGTGAAAAAAAAATCATGCATGAAAATCACTTTTAAGAGCTTGTAAAATACAATTTTCTAGCTAGGCAGTAGGCACCTCCAGCCTTAGCAAATTGTATAGAACGCTCTGACTAGCCAGCAAACTTATTCAAATGCAGGTTCTTACTCAAATACCAGTTTAAAGTTTATTCTTAATGCTCAATCTCAATAAAGAGTAGGCTATATTATATTCAGATTTCTCATTTGAAACTTGATGTAGGGCTATTATTGATATCTTTATTTGCACAATACAATACAAAAATATAAAGCACATAGTCATACACAAAAACCCCACATTTTAAAGGCACAAAAACACACATGTTTACAATAACCCCTCAACAAAATCACAAACAAAATTATATCAAACTACTCAGCCCATAGTAATCCCCAACCCCTTACAGACAAGAAAATTGTAGTATGTTATAGCATTGGGTAAGTCAAAGCTATCTTGCAACTTCGTCCCACGCGCCACCGACACACAATTCGCAACAGATCAACTATGAAATGACCCAACCCAACTACCTCCCATGCCCCCTGTGAAGAACCAGAACCTTCATCAGAAACAAGTGAAACACCTAAGTGTCACCCCGCAACGAACCTATGGCAAACCATCCGCCAGCAACGCGTGAGAGAAAGCCGCAAAACAGCCCGAACCCACCCCAATATACTGGAAAAACTCATTAATACCCCAACCAACTCGCACACCATCCTTGAGCGTCAATTCTAGGATTCTAGTGCATGGCCGCTAATTAGCAAATACAGGCATTTGTGAATGTAAACTATGGTTGGTGCATTTCAAACGCTAACAGGGATAGTTTTTTTTTACTTTTCCTGAAAATGTTTGTGAAGCTATGACTATGAGATTTCATATATTTAATCATTCCTGCCGAATTTCATTACTTTTGCAAATGGGACACAGTGTCTTTAAGGTTATCAGTTCTAAAGTAAGCTAGACTTTTCCTCATTAATGTTCACGATGTGAGGAAACTTATTAAACATAGCAAACACAGGCATTTGTAAGGCCAGTCATGGTTTTGTCAAATGTTCAGGCACCGACATCCCGACTTTTGCAAGTACATATTTTGAAGTATTGGTTTCCTCTTTTTTACTGGTGTTTTTGGTTTTGTTTAAAGAATTTTATGCTGCTTGTTTATGTGGAATATAAGGTTTAAATGTCCTTACAGAGTGCACCAGATAGCTCCCTCGCAGTGATGGTGATTTAAAAAAAACAAAAACTTATTATTCATGCCAGCATATAATATTTTGTATGCGTGATTTGCTGAGCGAGTTGTGCTGTAACTGTATGTGTCACATATCATTTTTACTACATTCGCACGTTTTTCTTCTGTTTTATTTCATTGAGGTTCTCTTATTTTGCTCACCAGTGCAATGAAAAGGTTGCAGAGAACATCAAGTATGCATTTGAGAACATTGAGAGTTCGTGGGACCTGATCCACCAAGAAGGAGAAATGAAGGTAAGATAGTTCAAGCTGCTCACGGAACTGGGAAGAAAAAAAGGCCTTCAAAAGGTGATCATGAGCGATCTTCCCGTCAATGGTCTTTAATTCATGTGTTGTCCATTTTAGAAACTTGCTGAAAGTTATTTGCCGTAAAATATTCCACATTTAGAGTGATTAGTGATTGAATCACAAATCCTCAAATTGTTTGGGCGAAACATTTCAAGGATTTGTGATTTAACCACTAATTACTCCATTAATGTGGATCATATGAGGGAAAATAACTTTCAGCAAGTTTCTAAAATGAACGATACATGAATTCAACACCATTGGCATGAAGATTGCTCACGATCACCTTTTGAAGGCCTTTTTGTCTTCCCAGTGCAATATATTCCCTTTAATTGAAGGTAGAATCATAAAAGATAGTCACACTTTAAAAGCGTTATTCAACCATTTAACCCGTTGCTCACAGTTAGATTTTCTGGCTGTGTGAGCCCTGGTCCAGTTAGGACGTCAAAAATGTGCCATGGAACTGGAGTAACCAAAGGGGTGTGACTTTATTGTGTCCTGTAAGGTATTTGATGTGTATTCATAGCCTGTCATCTATTGTGCGAGCAGCAGATTGTATGGGAGTCATGCTGCATAATATCTGAGTGGAAAACAGCTAGCCCGCATATATGTGGGCTCTGTAAAGAATGGGTTGTCAAATAAAATATCTGGGGAAAATTTTTTCTGGAAATGCATGTAATGCATAGATGTATAAATGCAGATTTTATAATATATATTACTTCCTTAAGATTTCATATTTTTAACCATTATAAAAAACGAAACAACAAAAATACAACATATTTACAAAGATATTTCTGATCTTCCTCAATCTTTTGCCAATATATACATGTAGCTCAGATTTGTCTGCCTGTATTGAATTCAATTTGAATGGTTCATTTGTCATACAATGTTGCTCCGCACAGCTTTTACTGCTGCGATTGATTATGCCGTGAGCGATTAGATTTCTGGAAGAAGAAGCAGATTTGGCCTTCACTTTTTCTTTTGAAAGATAATCATCAATCATTGTTGCTTCTTGGAGGCATGTATGCAATCAGTACAGTAATAGTTCATAAAAGAATTTTATAGGAAACCCTGATGCAGAAAGGGCTCTGCTGCCACCTGTTGGTCACATCTTGTTTTATTTGTTACAGTACATGCACTATGAATGGAGAATGTGTCCATGTGTATGTGTGTGTGTGTGTGTGTGTGTGTGTGTTTGTGTGTGTGTGTGTATGTGTGTGTACACACACCCTGTATATGGGTGTCTGTGCTTGTGTATAGATGTGTTTGTGTGTGTGTGAGTGCATGTGTGCATTTGCACATTGTTAAATGTTGATACACTGTAGTAGCGAAGAAGCTTATATTTTTAAATATTAGCAAGTTTTATATGGACATAAATATATATGGTCATTTTATAAATGATCAATACCATCGATTTCTCACCGAGGTACTCATTTAAGGTAGTGTCCATCCCTTTTGTAGGTAAATGATATAATATGGTGGGCGCATTGGTCCTGATCACTCTAGTCAAGAATCAGCCCATCATCTAAAATATTTACACAGCAGTAAATCGAAGGGAGCAATGGGGAAAATCCCTGAGAGTATAGGTATTGAAATATGACTTTGAGGGTAGTTGATTTTTACCGTTACATGTTACATTCAGGTTTTTGAAGGGTCATATGCTAACAACTTCATTTTGAACATTACAATGTCAGCACCTCACACAGGTTGATAATGCCTACTGGGGTATTTTTGTATGTTTGCATGCAGGATTTCGTTGCCCACTCCAACCTCCTTATCTATTTGAGAAAGAAGAAAATGTGAAAGGGAAAGTTCTTGTTCAGGCATTAGTATTGAAGTTCCATGTCCAAATGAAGCTGTATACATGATTCACAAATTAAATGTATATACACTTAATGCTACATATTTTTTTTCTTGTAGTTCATATAAATGCTTTAAATAAAAAATTTAGTTTAAAATAAAGTTTAATGTGCAAAAGGGCTACTCTGTCTTTAAATATCAAGATACCCTCCAACCCACAGATACATACCTCTGATAGCATATAACCCTGCTTTTAATAGGTTGTGATCATGTCTAGTTTTGAAGCAACCTATTTTATAGATGACTTACTAGTAGTTTGTTTAATTTGAAAAGGTGAGTCATCAACATTTTTTCTTACATAGTCACTATTTTCTATTTTTTATTGACACTATAGCCCTTGTCAGGTCAAACAAATACAATTTTGTAAAAAACCACCACCACCAAAAAAATACTGTACAAGTACTTCCTTTCCAATAATATAACTGGACAGTGACTGAGTGGAATTATATTGATTTGTATATTTTGAGTAGGTTTTGGATGGGTTTTAAAGATTTTGGAAGGGTTTTGAAAGAGGAGGATAGTTGGTCACTTTTCCTGAAAAGCTTTGTGAGGCTATGACCGAGATGTTTTTGTTTTAGGCTATACTGCTGTTTCCTGCCAAGTCTTTATGACTTGTGCAAGTGGGCTACCATATCTTTGAGTAGCCTTTCAGGAAGTGTGCTAGCTTTTCTGTAATTGTGTGATTGGTTGCCTCGTTAAAGAGAAGAACTGGTTTTGAATTTGATACCAGTTTGAGTTTTGATATGCCTTTATGATGTGGATTCTAAGTTTTGTTCATACATGTATCTATACAACAGCTCAAAGGAATTGGCATCGGGAAAGGGAAAGGGAAGAAAGGGAAGGACCCACAGTTTTAAACTGCGATATATTTTGTCCAGCATGAAACACAATGTTTTAGCCTAAAATGCATCATTTTTCATGCTGAACTGGACAAAATATACCGCGGTTTAAAACTGCGGCTCCTTCCCTTTCTTCCCTTTCCCTTTCCCTATGCCAATTCCTTTGAGCTGTAGTGTATGTTCTAACACTACATGTCTGCATTTATGCACTACGAAGGGCTTCTGTGACATGATTCAACTATTTTAAAGAATGAGTTGCCTTCACTATAGCCTATACTAGTTGTTTTTCATGTAAATTTATGATAGATCTGATGTTCGGACTACATGTTGTAGATTCACTTGATCCTGTAGTATTTGTACTTTGTGTTTGGTATGTTTTGGAGACAGATTCATGGAAAGTGTAACTATGTAAACTTCCACAGGTACTTCCAACCCTTTTACATAGACCGCTTGCTCTTTCTCATCATTGCAATTCTCCCTATCGCATATAGCTCCCCGAATCTTATCGCGTGTGGTGCTCTAATTTTTTTACCTTTAATTCTTAGGATATGAACTTCCGGTCCATGAACATTCTATATCCATCGTCTTGCTTGTGTCTTTTCATTCTTTCATTAGTCCATCCACAATCAATGTTGAGGTAGGCAAAAACATCGCCATGAGTGATTGGTGGTATTTTTTCAAGTCCTTCGTCCATGTAACAACCCCTGCCATTTTAATATTATGAGGTTTACGAGGGTCGAAATTACAGATTCTGTGAGTTATCGTGTGAATTGAATACATACCAAACTCTTACCGGAAGTATAAGCCCCAAGAGCAATCGATCAGATATTGGTATCGCTAGGTGATGTCGCTCGATATCGGCTATATACGATAGGGAGAATTCTTTGAGTATCTTAGTATGTACCACAAAGTTGCAAAAAATTGACTGACCACTGACTTAAGTTTTTAAAGGTAGTTTCCCCTCAGACTCTAAATGAAAAATTATAAATTTAGCTAAAAAAGTAAAACTTTATTAAATTTTGAATTTACCATTGACAAAGCTGAAGGATACCAATGCTTTAGTTCACAGGTTCTGTGAAATTAGATAAATTGATATTCTTGCAGTGATCCCTTGAATATATGTATTAGATTTTCACATTTTGATAAATCTGCAGGGTAAAATTTGTGTGTACACAAGTGAAAATCAAATGATATGGGTATATTGAAAGGATTAATCCAAGAATATTGATAACATTATCAGTGATTGTCAATAAACTTTCAAAAGCATTAGCTGACATATTATTCGTAAGTCCTTGGAATTTTGTGAATAAAAAGGGAGTTACCCCAAATGACTAAAAACATGGGGCTTTCTGTGGCTCTGCTCCTTGCACTTCTGCAGGGTGTTTTGACCCAGGAACTCTACCAAGGCCCTGTTGCATAAAACTTACCATTGATAGTAACTTTGCTACCAATGACAACTCCTATGGAAACCTTGAATTTGATTGGCTGTCGACCATGGTACATGTAGTTACCATTGATGACAGAGTTACCATTAATGATAAGTTTTATGCAATGGGACCCTGGACCATATGTTCTCAATTCTTGTAACTTAATATGAATGGTAACTACCGTGGTAACAGGGGCAATAATGAGAGCTTATTGGCTGTTGCCATAGTAGTTACCATTGATGGTAAGTTACAATAATTGAAAACCTTAAATGTGACCCCAGACCCCACTCTGAAAAACTCTGTCATTTCACCCAGAAGAATGTTCTGGAAGGGCTACGCTTTCCATTGGTTCTCGTATGTGATTTCAGATTAATACAACTTTCAAGATTTTTTTTTTTTGTCAGCGCTCTAATTCTGACCAGACATGTTTGAGTCTTGCAATGGGATGTAATTGTAGAAAACCAACCTAATTGTGAATTGAATTGAATTTGAATTTATTATCAACAAGAGCAATACAAAAACTTTGTGTACATGACTGAATTAACAAAGATTTCCCCCACCCCCCCCCAAAAAAAAAAATAAACAAACAAAAACTGGCAAGCATCTAACAATGAATGTAGAAATAAAGCATGTTACTTGTGATGCAGAATTTTGAAAAATTTTAAAAATGAAAACGTTGATAATGAAGTTGTTAATGGGAATCAGAAGTTAGCACAAGTGCTATTCGAGTCTGATTCCTTAAATTCTTTGGCAAGGCAATAACAAAATTATCTTTGGCAAGTGACTGCTTGAACACTAATACACGTATATTTACAACAAATCTTATCTCCTAGATATAAAAGTAATATCTTGTCAACTATACTTCGAAAACTACATTAAATCATGCTGCTGTAAAACATAAACATCTCATACAATCTTAATTACCTCATAAACCTGATACACAACATGTTGATAAGTTAACAGTTTCCTGTTGAAACTGAAAGCTCCATTAAATACTTCACGAGCAGCTTTTGGAAAGCAACTCTAATTTTTATTTTTCTAATATTTTTTGGGATACAACTTTATGAATTCACTCCAATGAAAGATATTGAAAATTTACCTTGTGTTGTTTTATACTTAGGTATATATAGCTGTCCCTGGTCTTTTCCTCTATTGGCATACCTGTGATCTATCAGTTGGCAATATTATATTACAGTGTGAGGAATGTTGCTATTAACTAAATCATAGCCAAAAGTTGAGACTGATTAAAAGTGTAGATTGTAAACATCCAGACTCTTTAACTTGTGGAACAAAGGTCTTGAATAAGCTCTCCGGAACTTAAGGTAATTACTCTCATTGCCATCTTTAGGGCATGCAATATGCATTTTAAGTTAGTCTCACAGGTATTTCCCCACACTTCATTGCCATATGAAAGGTGCGGCTGTATTTACCTTGATATAACAGCAATAATACATTCTGCGGGACAAAATACCTGAGTCTGACTATATTTCTTTTATTGTGGCCTGAATACTTAATTAGTCTTCATTAGCATTATACCAGACCAGAAGGTGACCCACATAATAGGAGATTACCTGATTTTTTTAGAGAACTGCTTGAAAGGAATCAATTACTCTTTTCAGGGTTTGGGATTATGCTTCTCCAAGTTAGAGATATGTAAGTCTATGGCCCTGTCTTTAAAGGGCATATACTGTACTGGGAAGACAAAATTTTTTTCAAAAAGGTGATCATGAGCAATCTTCTTGCCAATGGTCTTAAATTCATGTATTGTTCATTTTAGAAGCTTACAGAAAGTTATTTGCCCTCAAATTATCCGCATTTGGAGTAATCAGTGACTAAATTGCAAATCCTTATAATGTTCGGCCCGCACATTTTGAGGATCCTTGATTTAATTTTAAATTACTCCAAATGTGGATCATTTGAGGGCAAATAACTTTCAGCAAGTTTCTAATGTGAACAATACATGAATTTAACACCATTGGCAAGAAGATTGCTCACGATCACCTTTTGAAGGATTTTTTGTCTTCCCAGTACAGTATATGCCCTTTAAAAGAGTTGCCATTGATTGCAACTTGACTTACGATTGATATCAATTGTAACTCTGTAAGGGATTGGACTTTTGATGGATTCAGATCAGTGGCAACTCTTCATAAGATTGGGCCCTTGAGTGCAACTGAGGAGCGAATGATCGCAACTTGACTTGAGATTGACATCAATTGTAACTCTGCAAGGGGATTGGACTTGCAATGAATTCAAATCAGTCGCAACTCGTCATGAGATGGGGCCCTTGTGTGCAACTGAGGAGATATATTGAAAATGAAAGAGGTGCATGTACATTGAACATGTTCGGACTGGTTAGACCAGAGCTGTACGGGTACTACGTGCTGATTAATTCTGGCCCAGGGACATGGACATACAAGTGGTAAAAAAGGAAAACAAACAGGATGTACAGCTTCCTTCCTATACTTCCCCTCTAGCGATATTGATTACAATCAGGCAACGAGGTCATATGGTCAGCCATTAACTGCTGTATTTGACTGCCTACTTGGATTGGTAGTTCCTCTTCCTCAACATGACACAACGTGGCTTCTGTTTTGCATGATACACCATTTTTGTTATGTTCAAACAAATGTGGTTACTTATCGTAACCCCAAACTTGTCCAACAGCAACAGCTAATAGATTCAGAATGCATTCCACCCATTAAAACTCAATTGCGAAATACAGGTGAATCTTATAAACGCATCAGCAGCTATGGGGAAAGTTAAAATGGCTTATAATACGAGACAAATATTATAATGTGAACATAAATTTTACCACACAGTTGACTCCTCATGCAATAATGGAGATAAAGCTTGTGATAAAATGGAAATGATACTCAGTTTTTATTTCAAGTGCTTTTAATGGCTGTTGAGTAGACATGCCACTGTGCTTCATATTATGACTGCCTGACAGAAATACATCAGTTACAAAGTTGTATATTGAACAGGAAGTAAATTAACCAATAGAGAACAGTAAAGCAAGGACCATGTTGGGTCCCTCTTTGCTTCACTTCCTCAATTGTGTTAATAGTCAAATACACTACATAAGCTTTGAGGTGTTCGGAAAAAGAAAAAAAGGTTGCTATGATTAATAAACTGATTAGTGGCTATTATTTAAGAAGGATAGATATACGATGTAAGTTAATGACCAATTATATTCCTCCGTTTTTATTGAATGTTTCCTATGTGTGTTATCTGTTCCTGATGAAGACAAACATAGCTCTCTGACTACTTTTATTTCCTGTTCCCAGCCAGCACACTGAACAGATCCTATGTATGTGATACAATGTCTCCCCTTGTTCCTCTGTCCCCTTCTGTTTTCAGACAGTATCTGATAACAATATTCAATGCTATTTGATTCAAGTGCTGGTAGCAGCAATATGTTTTGTCAATGGCATTCTGCAGTCATGGATAAATGTAATAAAATGTAAATACAAACCAGAAAGAGATTGTTGTACTTCTTCAAATTATGTCAAATTTGTTGTGTACAAGTTTTGAGAAACATTTATTATATTATTGCATTCTGCAGTGGTGTAAAAAATGTATTCAAATATGAATACAAACCAGAAAGAGGTGTCACATTTGTTGGGTGCAAGTTTTTGGGTATTTCATTATATAAGTTTTTTTATATTAGATTAGGGACCACACAAATTGTGATTATTGGAATATTAATTCAGAACAAAGCACTATCATTAGTGCACCACACTTGTCAATCCATCACACCTTGGCTTGAGAGAGAATCATGAATTATTGATAAAAGGAAAATTGATGATTTTGCTGTCGGTAGTTATTTTGACTTTTTATCACCTCCTAATGGTATAATGAGTAAAGTATTCCTCCAAATCTGGTTAGAAACTCTTTATTTTTGTTGTTTTACCAAGAGTCATTTCTTGATGCCCATGTATGGCTAATATGCTGAGGACACACATGTGTTGGCCACAAGGGTTTTGTTTTGTTCTAAATTAAACAACTGATGCATGACCACTTTGAAGGTCTCCGATGGTCAAAAAAGTAGAAATCTGAATAAATATTTGAATAATTATTACAAGAACATTAATACATTTTGTACGTGAAATTTTACACAGCTGGCACTCACAATATTTAACACCATTCTGCTTCGCAGTGTGTAAATATCAGCTTGATGTAAGTTTTAACTTTTAAGTTATCATTAATCTAACATGATTTGTGTATGATCTGTTTCCTGATCACGCAAGTGCAAATCAAGGTCACAGGTTTCCCCCGCTTTTAATCAGGTTTATTACATGGCAATAGTTGTGTCTGCACTCTTTTCAAACAAGTAAGAATGCATTATGAATGATGTCTGGATGTGTCTGGCAGTGGGGCTCAAAGGCTAAATATTTTTTCATGAGGATTTTCGTGTATCTCAAACCGAAAGCATTGTGACTTGATGTCATCAACGTACCATAAATTGTACGTTGGCCCAGCGATGGGGAGAGATTGAATGTTCGACGGGGAAAACCCATGCTACTAGGAGAGAAATAAAAAATAGCTTATTCATTTGTGGTCTTTGCCACTCTGGGAGTCTAGTGCATTGTTCCCATTGCAATTGAGTCAGCTTGTGTGTGAGCAGTTTCCCACATTCCATATATAGTATTCTGTAGACTTGTTTTCAGCTCTCTCTAAAAAAAGAACAATATGTGAGATAGATATTCATGCCATATCTCAGGTTGAAAGTCATGAATATTCATGACTGTCCTTTTTTTTTCTTCGGGGGGTGTGGCCTGAGTAATTTGCATATCAGGTCCAGAACTCCGCCCACTTGCCTTTGCAGCGCTGACTCTTTGAAGCCCGTTGTTGGTATAGTGGCGAGTCCTTGTTTGCCAGTTGGGTCAATGTTCATTTACACAAGGATGTAAAGTGTTTGAGGAAGAGTGACAAACTGACAGAAATATCCTTACAAAAGGGAAAATGAATTCCAATATTTTGGGGCTTGGCTATTGCTTTAATGTGGAATGATTACTCAAGTTGTTCAGTAGAATGAAATTCACCCCATTCTGATCATTCTGTGACTTTTATGTACATTACATTACACTTTGTACTTCGTAGATACTGTGAATTTTATTTTTTATCAACATGTATAACAAGATAGTTTGATAATGTGGGAAAGCATATTGAAGTTGTTGTGGGTTTAACTAAATCTTTATGAATGATTGGAAGTTTTCCTAGGTATTTTCATTCTCTTGGTATATTCCTCCAAGGACATATTCTCAATAAAATCATCTGAAAATCAGGTCCAATTGCTTCACTTTAACCAACAATATCCATCTTAATTAGTGTGACTTATTAATCCTTTGATTACCGTGCAAACCGCCATGCCATAGAATGATTTAAAAATATGGCACTTACAGGGTCGAGCGATGTTGTGAGAGTGTAACGCTTGAATATCTCATCTCAAGTTCTGACAGAAATATCCTGCAAAAGAGAAAGTGACTTCCAATATTTCTGGGTTTGGCTATTTACATTAATGTGCTTGCACAACTTGCACATTAAAGTAATAGCCAAGCCCAGAAATATATATTGTATAGTCATTTTCTCTTTTGCAGGATATTTTTGTCAGTTAATCACTCTTCCTCAAACACTTTACAGCCTCAGCTCAACAAGTTCAAGTTTAAGATTTTTTTTTTCTCAGTGGATCATAAATAAGGAGGATGAAAATGAGATGACAATAACAAGACATAACGAGACATACTTGTGGACAAGTATGAGGTGGTCTGTATGGCAATTTTTTACACAGACATTGGATGGTAAATGCACGGTGACACCATGGACCTTCCATGGTGTTACACGGTGCCTTATGTTTGTTACACAGCACCTTACACAGCACCTTACACATGATTTAGAAAGCAATGTTCAAGTTGAAATTTTGCCAGAATCCCAACATTTGATTAGAAAGTGGAGAACACACCCCAAAAAGCTAGTAGACTCGGGTACAACTTTGTAAATTTCAGCGTAAAAGATCAGCGAGATACAGCTGGTAAAAGATCGTCATGTAAATTCATGGTTTGAAATAAATGCCTGTCCCATTGACATTACACGTAAATATGTGAGAATTTGACATCATGCTTTTTATCAAAATTTACACCAAGATGGTGTAATCAAAATGTGTATAAAGGCATTTTCCCCATAGAGCAATGTCCAAGGCACAGCATACTGAACTGAGGATTACCGAGATACGCCCAAACGGGTGAAAAAGATCCTGACGTCATACATGAAAATGTATTTTTTCGATTCATATGGCAATGTGATGACCGGTAAAATGACACATGAAATCACATCTACATTTCATACTCTTTCCAAATATTAAAAAAAAATTGGGGGTCACCAGCCATTCTGAGTGCTATGGCTCATTGAAGACTGTCATGTTTTTTGCAATATTTGTACACAAAAACACATAGACGCACGCGAGACTTGGAACTTTGACGCACCCGCACAACCTTGTTATTGCATGGAAATGGCTAAAAAAATTCAGGATGTGATGTATGTAGTATCAGAAACATGAAATTTTTGTTTTTATTCATTGAAATTAATTATCTTATTATTTATGTTATGCATGTCAAGTTTCATTACATGTAGATGATTGGTTCAAGAGATATATCTAATAATAGATTTTCATTAAATTGCTCGTAGATGACGTGACGATTATGCAATGACCTTGGAATTGTTATGGGAACATGCTCACATACATACCTATACATCATGAAAATTTGATGAAACATGACATGTGCATTGTTGAGATATAGATGCCACAAAAAAGTGGGGGTATGGAATAAAAATAAGTAGAAAGAAGATTCTGACGGAATTAGAAGGTGATCTGTCAGTAACGACAGAGCACCTAACAAGAAATACACATTATATGAGTGAGTAGCAGTCTCTTCTCCCCTTCTCCATTAAAGGGATAGTCTACCCTGGAATTAAGGTGGTTTTAATTAAAGCATAAACACGAAAGAAACATAAGTGAAGGTTTGAGGAAAATCCGTCAAAGGATAAGAAAGTTACTATTGTTTAAAGTTTTTATTTTGTGATGTCACGTGCAAGATACTCTCCCATGTGTTATTTTTCTCGAAAGGATAATATGCATAAGTTTTCCTGTGCATTTGATGCATCATTAGAAACATCTTTTTATACACATACCTGTATGAAAATAATTGCTCCTACATCAAAAACAGAAAAAGAGCAATTCATTGAATCATACAGCAGAAAATGTATGGGAGAGCACCTCACACGTGATGTCACAAAATTATAATCTATACCTTTTAAGATCATAACTTTCTTACCCTTTGACAGATTTTCATCAAACCTTATCTGTTTCTTTCATGTTTCTGTGTTGATTAAAATGGACTAAATTTCTGGGTGGATGATTAATTTAATCTTATGTCAGTCTGCCCTCATGCACATTTGTCACAAGTATTGTGTATCAAATCCATTACCCATATTCTTATAAAAATGAGTAGACGCTTTGTCATTACTATGCATTCAAATCCAACCAGGAAGTACATACATGCACACACATTTAGATTCACAGAACCTGTCTTGATGGTGTGTGCATATACTAGTAGGTTAGTCCTAAAGTCATCAAGGGAGATAGGAAATAAACATGCCTGAGAGCTTCAGCCACATTTTACATTGCTCATTTATGCAAAATGTACAAGTTTTGTACAAAATGTACAAGTTTTGAAGTAATGCTAAATATGTTCCTCATTGCGGATTTAAATCGCTAGTGATAATCGTTTGTCTCACAATGTGTGGAAAGTTTTGTAGTGTATCAATAGTGTTTTCATTCATGTAGCAAGACAAGGAACACATTTTTACGAAATACTCTCCGCTCTGTCTTTTGTCTGTTTAGATTGTTGTTTAGATTGTTGTTGATTGTCTCCAAATCACATTTGCATGAATTTTATATACAGCGGTGTAGGCATATTTGTTTAGATTGTGAACTTGGAGATAAGGCTGAACTATTGAAAGACCAAACAACATAGTGTTTTTGAGAAGTTCTGATGAGATCCTAGGTAAAATGATGGGAGCATTATTACAGACCATATGACATGACTGCTTCTTTGAAGGGCATATACTGTACTGGGAAGGCAAAAAAGCCTTCAAAATGAAATTGTTAGCAATCTTCTTGCCAATGGTCTTATATTCATGTATTGTCTATTTTAGAAGATTGCTGAAAGTTATTTGCCCTCAAATGATCTACATTTGGAGTAATGAGTGATTAAAACACAAATCCTCAAAATGTTCAGGCCAAACATTTTGAGGATTTAATCATTAATTAATTACTCCTTATGTGGATCATTTGAGGGCAAATAACTTTCAGCAAGCTTCTAGAATAAACAATACATGAATTTAAGACCATTGGCAAGAAGATTGCTAACAATTACGTTTTGAAGGCTTTTTTGCCTTCCCAGTACAGTATATTCGCTTTAATGTGGGCCAATTTGTCAGTGCTAGCAGGACTCACTTGTTCAATAACTTGCACCCCGATACTTCCTTGAACATGCTGGAAGTGAGAAATCTGCCACCTTCTCATTGCTACCTTGTCAAACTTTTTTTACCAGATGCTGAAAGATAGTTTTGTGTTGATTGTTCTAGCTTCCACATAATATTACTGGGGCCGTATCACAAATAGCTGCGATAGATCGATTGTATGAACGATCTCTTGATCGTACGATTGATATCGATTGTAAATCTGTATCACAAAGAACCTACAATTGATATGGATCATAGCTGGTGTAGATCAATCGTAACTATAACATTGATTGCAAAATCATGCGTGCCCTTGGATTTGCAATACATAATAGTGATGATTTGAGATACGGCCAGTTGCAATAGATAGCAACTGTACAACCAATTGCAAAGCTGCCTTATATAGCAACTCACCATTTGTGGTGCAGGGCCGAGGTCTCTCAAAAAAGCAGTGGCGTCATGTTTACACTATCAGTTTTTGTGTTTTTTTCTCAAGAGTTTATTTTCTTTACACCTTGTCATAAAGGTTGACAAGAAACTCTCCTGTATCTGTGTTGTTTTTATGTAACCACCATACTGGTCTGGCTTTGTGAGAGTCTTGCTGCATTGAAGACTGTATACATGCATATGTGTGCAACGTATAGCCTGTGTGGGCATGTCATACATGTGTTTGTTGGGGGAATTCAATGAGAATATGACCCTGAATAGGAATTTACTTGAATAAAAACAGAAAAATCAGAAAGCAAGATTGTTAGAATTATGTTAAATTATGGGAAGTTTTGAAGTTTTGAAAATCATGATTGCTAGGAATTATTTCTGACTTACAGGGCAAGTGATTGAGTTGTTTTTTAAAAGGACAATAACTTCCTTATGATTTGTCTAATTTCATTTAAACATTAGCTAATCTTTTTTCCTTTTTTTTTCTTTCACTCAAGTTGATTTTTAATTGGGATTTAAAGGGCATACACTGCACTGGGAAGACAAAAAACCTTCAAAAGGGTGATCGTGAGTAATCTTCTTACCAATGGTCTTAAATTCATGTAATGTCCATTTTAGAAACTTGCTGAAAGTTATTTACCCTCAAATGATCCACATTTGGAGAAATGAGTGATTAAATTACAAATCCTCAAGTGTTCGTGCCGAACATTTGGAGGATTTGTGATTTAATCACTAATTGTGGAAAATGTGGATAATTTGGGGGCAAATAACTTTCAGCAAGTTTCTAAAATGGACATTACATGAATTTAAGAAGATTATTCACGATCACCCTTTAGAAGGTTTTTTTGTCTTCCCAGTACAGTGTATGCCCTTTAATGCCCCTTTAAGATGAAAATGGGATTCGGACCAGCTGTAAGGGTGCCATCAGCAATGAAAAATATACAGTGTGCAATGTCAATTCTCAAGGAGTTCAACGAGACTCTGTCGACTTCAAGGGATACTTCACCTTGACTACGCATACACATATTGTTTTCAAAAGAGAACCAGATCTATTTTAGTGTGCTTAAAATTGATTAAGTTGTGATCGATTCAAGTTTGGCCACTCTTATAATGGTAGCACTTGTGTGATCTGATATCATACAAGCTCAAAATGCATTGAATCCAATGATTACAAATGAAATGCTGTGAACATACAATTTGAAGCTTGGAAACTATACAAAAATATGCTGTATCTTATGATTCAATTTATTTCCTTCTTGAAAATGTTTTGCTTTCAGATCATAGCATAAAAAATAGACAACACATATCAAGAATGGAACATCAGTGCATTCTACAAACCATTCATAGAAAATGGTGATCATAACTGATGATATTGATGATGAAATTGATTGTGATGATGATTTTGATCCCAATGCTAGAATGATTATGATGATAGCGATTATTTACATATGTATACAATTGTATTGAATGTTCTGTGAGATAGGGTTTGGATGTCACTGCAGGCCTATACTTGTATGATTTCCCAAATATCAGATCAGTGGTTATTCTTTTAAGTTAAATACTGGCAATGGTGAATAACTAAAATATTGAGAGCCTTCAACCATGAATGAATCAATTAAACATGAATTTCCAGGGAAGAACTGTCTTTGTCTTTTCAACAGCAGTGTTGATTTTGGAGTGCATGCAGTTTTTCAATACATAAGCGTGCAAGGTGTGTAGACAACAAGTTTTAGCTGTCATGTTAATGGCCGTCATGGCATCCGTGTTATAATTGCTCGGATTATACAAACATCATAGACTCTTGCTTCAAGCTTCCTCTAATTGATGAAAATTTACATGCACACAGGAAAAAAGTACTTCCAGGGTACTACCGGTATAGTTAAAAGACTTTCAAGCAATTAGATAAACATGATTCTTAAAATGAGGTATTGATAGTGATAATAATTTATTATGATTAAATATAAGACACTGTGCATTGCTATTGTAATGGAATACTCTGACACAGATCTTTCAAGTTCTTAAGTGATTCTGCAGGTTTTCTCATTTAAATTTGGGGTAATGTGATCATTGTAGATGTCAGTTTACATGTAGTCTTAATAAATCACCTTTTCTTTCTGCTCTGAGTATCGGTACTATTAAGGGACCTACTTGTGATTCGTACTTCTCTCTTCTCTGTCCAATCTTTGATCTCCAGGTGTATAAGAGTGAGCAGGAGATTGATGGAGTGGTATGTGACCCTTTGAAAGCTACGCACACCATCCGCAACGTCACCAGCTCTGAGATGTGCTTTGCATTCTGGGATGTCAATGTCCGCTTGGAGTGGGACAGTGAGTATTGCACGCTGATTTATCCCTATTTGGCTGTTCCTCAGCTCAGCTCTTCCCCTTCCCCCTCTTTTTCCTCTCCTCCCCTCCCCTCCCCTCCCCTCCCCTCTTCCCATCTTTCTACACATAATGTTGAACTCTCTCACTGTCATGAACGTTTATAGTAAACCCATGGGGTTGGAAGGCCTAGTAATGTAAGTTTTAACCTGATTTCTCCTTGTATCGCAGCAACCCTGGAGCAGACCAACACATTGGAGATGCTGTCGGCAGATACCGTCATCTCCCACCAGATGATGAAGCGGGTGTGGCCAGCCACCC
>OZ022578.1:3079153-3110315 GCA_963669155.1 Arbacia lixula | reverse complement strand
ACATCCCCGAGAGAAAGCTACGCGAGATAATCTTGTCTGTAAAATCTACTACGTGGCGCATGGTAAGTCTTTACTGTAATAACAAAGTATGTGGTAGTTAAAGCTTGCCGTTCGCATATACTGTATTATATTTTCTCCGCGGAATGCAGCTTGCTGTTGCTTTCTGAAGCTTTTTAAGCCAAGTTTGTACTTCATCTTTTTGTGGGAAATTTATTTTATTTTAGATATATGATAAATGAACATGAACTTTTTCTGCTGCTTTACTGGATGTACATGTTTTACTGGTGCAAAATGACTCTGGCACAATAAGTTCAAGAAAAATACCATATTTAATATGCCCTGTAAAACCCTCATGCTAACACACTGAGTTTGTCCAACTCTTGCCTCATGATTTAGACTTATGGTTGTTCTATGCAGAGCAATTTGTTTGAGTATGCATATTCTTGGTGTGTTATTGGTCAGGGAATTGTAGTGTCAGCAAAATGTGCCTGATCACGACGAGTATAAAAAATTAATTGTGCTTTATGCATTATAACTGGCCCAGAATTTAATACAGAATTGCCCAGTATAGACCTTTTATAATTTGTACCTGTGCAAGGTGTTTTTTTTTTTTTTTGCATCTGGAGTTCAAGAAGATAAAAACCCTGTTAGCAAGAGGATTTTCATAAATGCATGTAAATGAGAAGCAGATTGTAAAAAAAAAGTGATGAAATAAAAAGAAATTGTATACATGTAATTGAAAATTATAATCTGTTGATAGAGTTGATAAAGCCTAAAAGCTTTTGATGCCAATGCCACTTGTAGGTATTGCATGACTGCGCCCTGTCGTCTTCATGCACTTTGCACAAGTACAACAAGGCCCTCAAATAAACAAGGGACATTGTTATGCTTTGCACACAAGGCCAATGACAATCTACATGATAAGTTACAAAGGGGAGCTCAAAAAAACTCTCAACAGGAATCAAATGGAACAAATAAGCCACACAGCGAGGAATAACATTTTGTTTTAAAACGCAAATTTTACTTTGACTTATCTACTTCTGACTTTCCTGGTTTTCAAATCAGCTTGTTTTTAGGGCTTTCTCCTCCTTTGACTAGACTAATGGCCAGCTAGAAAACTAGTTTTTATATGATAATTGTCTTCTGTCGTAGGAATTATTGTGTGAGGTAATGCCCTTCAGCTTTTGTTCTCTTTCAATAGATGAGAGTACAAAGGGACAATGCGGTCTGTGTTTGCCCAGGCAGTTTTCCCCATTACCAAGCTCACTATACCATTTTCCATCTGCAGAAATTCAAAACCACCTCCAGACTCAAGTCTTGTTGATAATGACGTACCTAATTACCTATAAAAAGCTCTTAGAATAGAAGATTATTTGTGGTTTCTTGTATGAAGATAATTAAAATTGGAATTTATTACGACTGACTTAGCATTTATGACAAATCAAAACCAATTTAAGATATGATTGATTTCATCCGAGTAATTACTTGCAATGAAGGCCTTAAAGGATAAAAGACTTTCAGCCTGACTATAATTAAAGGGATATACTGTACTGGGAATACAAAGAGTCTTCTAAAGATGATTGTGAGCAATCTTCTTAATGAGGTCTTAAATTCATGTATTGTCCATTTTAGAAAGATATTTGCCCTGAAATTATTAACATTTGGAGTAATAAGTGATTAAATCTCAATTCCCCATTGTGCTCGGGTCAAACATTTTGAGGATTTGTGATTTCATCACCAACAACTCCAAAGGTGGATCATTTGCTGGCAAATAACTTTCTAATAAGTTTCTAAAATGGACAATACATGAATTTAAGACCATTGGCAAGAAGATTGCTCATGATCACCTTTTGAAGGCTTTTTGTATTCCCAGTACAGTATATTCCCTTTAAAGAGGGTTTGTCCCTGGCATAAAATTCAAAGTCATGTATGAAATGTGGTATATTGAAGAAAATAATGTTGGAAAAAAAAATGTCTTTGAATGTACAGTAGGAGCTGAAAAGTCAGTTTTAACCGTTCTTATGCCAACCAAAACTCTTCTCTGTGCATTATTAATAAAAACATAGTATATGGCATGTTTGGAGTTGATCAGTAGTAATACCTGAAGCATACATTTCACATGGATTCTTGCAGGATGTTTAGTCTAGTCCAGTACCTGCACATCCTTACACAGACAATGTTATTTTAGATATTAAGCAAATAATCAGCGTTGGTGAGGGTGATGGGAAGAACTATCACTTCTGAGGCGATCTGGATGTAGCTATCTTTCCGAAGCGCAGCTGAGGAAAGATAGCGTATACATTCAGATCGCCGAGGAAGTGATAGCTCGTCTCATTGCTTGAAACCAAAAGTTGATTGTTTGCTTTATATTCCACATCTGAACCCAACTATCTATACCAAAATGACAATTTGACGTAAAAAGGTAATGTTTACTTGTCTCCATAAGCCCGAGCCACTGCCATAGGGAACACGCGTTAGGACGCGCATTAGGACACACATTAGGACGCATATTAGGACGCGTATTAGGACGCGCATTAGGACGCGTTAGATGTCAAGTGATAGTCCGAGTGTAACGCACTTTTATTTCGCGCGTACTCAAAATATTAATCACGCATTAGGACGGTGAGGAGTGAAGAGATCAGCGAAACCAAAAAGTACTATCACCTAGAGTGTAACAAACTTTTATTCTCAGGTGATCTGATAGGAAAAACTATGCCTCATCATGTGATCAACTCTTGACCAATCATATAGCAACATTCTTAGTATGTGGAATATAATACAATCTAATGCACTTCAGGTTCATGTTGTATGCAGTGATGCTTCATGTTAAGTTTGTATTAATTGATTCATCATTATAAGTCAGAGCTTCAACTTGAATTTTGCCATTGAAAAATATGTGTCTGAGATGCATGTGGCTTCATTGATTTTCATACAGTTCTTGTGCTCTATTCAATATTTGGAGCAATTTGGTGTGTCTGCACATGTGATACACACTGCCTTCATTGTTGTATAGTATTTAGTTAGTAAGGTCACAAGTAATCAGTGTTACTAGATTTGTGGAGGAGTTGTTTAAGTAGACCACAATTCTCTCAATGTCTTTTATGACTGAAATGTTCAAACGTTGAAATATTGAATCTTGTTAACTCTTTGTATGCCAGATAACTGCTTCTCTATGGGAATTATGCGTATTACATGTGGAAAGAGTTAACAACAAAACAACAAAAGTATGCATAGTCCAATAAATGTTATCTCTTAGATATAGATAAAAGATCTTATCAACTATACATTGACAACTACTTTAAAGCATGCTAAAGTTATAAAATATCAGCATCTCATACAATCATGATTGACTTGAGTGATAAAGAAATGTCTATAGACACTAGACAGCTTGCACTTCTCAACTTATTTCTTTCACATCAATTTCTGAAGTATGCACCATTGAAAGGATCTCAGAACAGACATGTAGATTGGTTACAACGTAAAGGAAACGCGCTGAGGCCGTTTCACATGCGCTTCTTGCTTATCACAATGAGGAAGTAGTGAACATCAAGTGTGCATGTGTTGATGATGCTTAAAGATTGTCCGTCCCTTTTGCAAGCTTAAAATTTGAAATCGTCTATCACGATCGTAAATTGAAGAAAGTGTGATTCAAGACCATTTCTAAGAATATAGCATGTTGAAGCTTTCTGTATATGTAAAAATTTCAGCTTTGGAGATGATTTCTTCTATAGAGCAATTTTTTTCATAATGCGTTTTATAATTTCATGAACAGATTAATCAATAAAGCAGATATTTCAACACAAACTGCTAAGAGCCTGAGGTAAAGACTATAAATCAGACGTTGTTTACGTGTATTATTTGAATTTTACACTACGTATCAGTTTCAAATCATGAATATACAGCTTGCTGTCACTTCTCTATATGTTGTGCCAATGTTTCGATGGTTTTGTGGTGATCTGAAAAAGGGATGGGCTGTCTTTAAGTAATGATTCTTATCAACCAAATATCTCTGGTCTTTCAAAGGTTGACCACCACTAGGAGATGAACTGATTATGTTTTAGGTCACATCCATCACTAGTGGAAAGTCACTGCTCAATGAACCTTGCCAAACCTTTTGACAAACTTTTTATTTGTTCATTTTTTATATTGTGATTTGTGAATTGAAATTGAAGTTTAAACAAAGCTCATAAAGATGGACAACCACATGCACATTGAGATTAGTTCATTAAATTCAGGAACAAGTCCATCAGAGAGTATACATTAAATGCCATTGAATTTACTTAACGGTGCTAAACAACACATACACTCTAATTGTGATACAAGGCCTACAGTGTGAGCCGAAAAGTCATTAAAAGGCTTTAGGTTAGCACAAACCAATAGGCAAAGCAGTTGTCTCTATATCCACCTGTTCCAAACATTCATTTTGCTTATTTTTTTTAGTGACAAGGATTGTGCTTTTATGATTGTTCTGTAATACATTTTGAATTCTCGTGAGGCACCGTTTTTGAACCACTGCCATGATGTGGCTGATGGAAGAATGTTTCCAGGCTGTCTGTCTGTCTGTCTGTCTGTCTGTCTGATTGTCTGTCTGTCAGTATGCCCAAATGATCTTGTTTATGTGATACCACAACTAATGCTTCCATTATTTTAGTCAAACTTGATATGATACTATCCATGGTATAGCGGGACAATGAATTCATAAAGTTTGGGGTCATGTAGTGTCAGTGTATTAAAAAGATCATAGTCAAATCCTGAACAAATGACACAATGAAAGAGGAATTCAGCTCTCTAACATGAACCCAATTGCTCTTGTTTTACAGCCAATCCTGGGGGCTGGGTTCCGGGCTCAGTGCTGCGGACTGTGTACAAGAGGGAGTACCCCAAGTTCCTGCGCAAGTTTTCCAGCTACGTCCAGGACAAGTGCAAGGATCGAGCTATCAGGTGGTAGCATATACCCTTCCCTCCCACATTTTACCCGTACCCAATCCTAGACCTAGACCCTCATCGATATTCACATCTTAAGACTACATGTATGGGTCCAGACTGATTGTGGGGATCAGTCTTTGATTTTGTTGACATTTGTTCCTTTTCTTTCATTATTAGGATGTTGTGCAAACTTCCCTGATGATGAGTTATTGCATCATAATGCCAAGGTATTTTTCATTTTTATTTTGGACCATCACTTTGAGGAAACGTTTGTGCCTATATCATAATCCATCAGCATGATAACTTTCCTGCTACACGTTCTAGGCACCCCTCCCTTACCCCATTCTTCTCCCTCCGGCCCCCCACCCGTCCCGCCCCTACTACGGCCCTCCCCCACCCAGCCTTTCTCTTCCCCCTCCTCTTCTTCTAAATTGAAAGTCATGTATCCTTAGGCTCATTTAATTTTAAAAGACATCCTAGGAATATTGGTCTGTTTAGAAGCCAATATTGGCTTTATTCTGCTCTCCAATCTCTCCTCTTTTCCTCCTTCCCCCTTCCCCCATCCTCCCTCTTCCTCCCCCTTCCTCCCCCTTCCTCCCCCTTCCTCCCCCCCTCCCCCCCCTTCCCCCCTTGCTCCCCTTGCTCCTTTTGCCCCCCTTGCTTCCCCACCCTCCTCCCTCCCTCCCCTTCTCCTCCCCTTCTCCTCCCCTTCTCCTCCCCTTCTCCTCCCCTTCTCCTCCTCTTCTCCTCCTCTTCTCCTCCCCTTCTCTCCCCCTTTTCTCCCCCCTTCTCCTTCCCTTCTCCTTCTCTTCTCCCCCTTCCCCCCTTCTCCCCCTTCTCCCGCCTTCTCTTTCCCTTCTCCTTCCCTTCTCCTTCTCCTTCCCCCTCCCCTTCCCTCTCTCTCCCCCTCCCCCTCCCCTCCCCCTCCCATTCCTCCCCCACCTCACCCCCCTCCCAATTAATCCTTAAGCTCCTTGGTTCTAGCAGACATCCCAGACATTATTGGTCCCTCTAAAAGCTAGTATTGCTGCTGCTGTACTCCCTGTGCTACTACCCAGCAAGGATCATTGAGATGGGTTTGAGCCTGTATCGTTCTGCATCGCAGCTGCCCAAAATGGGACTCCTTGGCCTAATCACCAGCAGATATCAAAGATGTATCATAATTATATGTCAGAAATTTTGCAGACATCACATTACATTTCCAAGCTATTATATCATAATGTTGTATTGTTATATACATTTTGCATTTAGTATGGCAATTAAGGTACCTGTAAGTGGACACTATCATTTTTATGGATGTATGGAGTATCGGACATGTGATTTTCCTTTTGTGAACTTTTAAAGTTGGGGTTGTGAACAACATCTCAGGAGGATGACAACTAATGTTTTCAGAAAAGGAAGACACTTGAAGTAATTTCATGTATTGACCCCGTATAGAGGATTTAATGACTTTTAATCTTTTAATATGCAGACCAAATTAGTGACATGTACATGTATGCAGTGTATTGTGAGGGATGTATTTTTTTGTTCAAGCATTGAACATGTATTATCACGGGCTTGTAAGAACAGCATGAAAAGGGGGTACATGTAGGTAGTTTTGTGAGAAAGCGACAGTCCATGTCATTTCACCTTAGAAAGTAATGCTACAGCGATATAACGGGAAGCACTCGTTCCGAAGGCTCGTTATTCCGAACGTTACGTGACAAATGCTCGGATTAACGAACCCTTTTTCGTTTTTCGGACTAATGAGCATCGAGGTATAGGCAATTTACGGAATATCGAACTATAACCGATATAACTTCTCCATTAGTGTATTGTACATATGGTAATAATTGGATCACAACTAACTGCAATGCAGTAAGAAGTACGATTGCTGATAAAATTAACTCCAATCATTCTTTTATATGTAGCAAGTGTACAACCATGCTGCATTTCCCCGTTTGATCCAGTAAGAACAGTCTTACCATTTCAAATTCTACACTTGTCACAGTAATTGTAAAATTGGTGTCAAAACGTATATTCTATCTTTTTATATGATAATAGTTTTGTGTGCGTGTTTGTGTGTGTTCATTTGTGCATGTGAGTGTGTGCGCACATTGACATTCTTTAACAAAGTTCTAGACTAAGAAAACAAATTATTATGCAAGGGACCAAAAATGACGGTGCGCAAAAGTCCCATGAGCTGCATAGGATACATCTGTCTAATAAGCCCAATTTGGCTTTTATGTCTTTTCTTCTGAATATGCTGTTTTCCTGCATGTTAGTCTGTTGCAATGAAACAAAGGAAAGTAAACCAATCTTTGTGGAAGCACAGCCCTGCAAAAACAAATCTTAGTCTAACCGAAGAGTTGACAGAAAATGTAAGTCTTTTTGGTGCTGAAAATAATTCCATCTGTTGTTACTTCAAGTAGGAAAAAGTTTACTTTCGCTCGCTCTCATTATGAAAGACATCATCCGTAATGGCAATATCTCTCTTTCCTACGCTAAACTTATGCATAGAATACCCTTGAATTTTAAGGAATATGTACTGGTTTTGTTGCTTAATGATCTTGAAGATCTTCTATGAAAATAGTAAAACTATCAGTGTCTAACGTCAGTCATAATTTGATGACAGAATGCACGACTTTCCCCTTAAACACTGAAATCGTATTTCCTATGCAAAATTGAAAGTTATGGTATTAATCACACTTTTGGCAAAGAACTGTACTGTTGCCCTGCCATTCATGTTCAGTTTAGAGAAATATGTTACAAACTGAGAGTCTGTGAAGGAGAAATATAATGATTGCTATTTGTGAGACTTTAGAAGAATAAGTGCTACAGTATAAATATTATTTTACCGGTAGTCAAGTAGCCACTCATAGTTTGATTGAGAACACAATTTGAAATCTAAAACTGTACAAATCTCATCTCACTTCCTGGTTTATTTCATTTACTTTTCCATTTCCTTCCAAATATATTTCTTTGACGCCCCCTCAATGTTTTTGCACGTGCTGGAGTGTTATTTTGGGCAGTGTGTCCTGGAAGGCTCATAGATTTATTGATATGTTTAGATAGCAAGGTGTACACACCCACGCTGTCTGGGATATCTGTGCTTGAACATACCAGGTGTGTAAGATGCCTGGAGCCATTTTACCCTCTGGGGTGGTGGTGGTGGTGGGGGGCAGGGGGTGGGGGGGGGGGGGGGGGGTCTGTGAGGAGAAAGGAGGAGGGGGGAGCATTTTAGCATTGGCATGCACCAAGTTAATTCAATACCAACAGTCTTGTGAGGAGGACTTGATGGATGTCAATATTTATACAGTAAGCAATTTAAAAAAAAAAAAAAGTAGTGTCAAGGAAGTACAACAACTTGAATTGAATCCTGTATTTCAGAATTCACTTCCTGGTACCTTTACAATAAGTGGACAGTCTAACAGGAAAATATGTATTTCAAAGAAAGATGTGCCCAAATAGAAAGTACAGTTGTTTTTAAAATTGTAATAGCATAGACGGGATGGTTTATGAGACTGTACAGGTCTGTTCACTTGCGTAATTGCCTCAAAATGTTGATAAGATGTTCTCCTGCTCTTCACAGTATATCCTGATAAGTGACTCTACCTTTTTGAATATATAAGATGATTGAAAAACTATTATTAACCAGTAACATTTCAGTGCCAGAGCTTGTAAAAATCCACTTTTTTTAATGATTTTCACAAACAGTGAGTAGCCATTTGGTTAGTGCATGGTTAGCCTTCCCATTGATCATGTGCAGGGAAATAACTACACGTGGGCACAGGGCGATTTCGTCCCAGAAATGCTCAAAAGAGCCCTAGAAAATGTTAAAAGAGCCCCCCCCCCCAATTCCCATAGACACAAAGTAAAATTTTAGCAAAATGGCCAATGTGCTCAAAAGGTAGCCCCCCAAATTTTGAATGAATTCTTTCCCTGGTGTGGAATATTGATAATTGTAGTTGCATCAAGTTTGTTTGTCTGTATATTAAGTGGTTAGTACTTTTTTATTCTTTCATTCTTGTTCTCTTACTTACCCCCCCCCCCCACCCACAAACACACCCACACGCTGCCCCCTTATAACCCCTTTAGTCTCTGTTTCCTATTATGTCCCTGTTGTTTAGCCCAGCTTGCGACATAAAAAAAGTCTCATCCCCTTTATATGGTATGGATACCGCAGTGATGGAAGAGTTGTACAGATTGGAGATTGGCACCGGCCATGTAGTTGATGGATTACATGCGTGGCAGCAATACAAAAAAAACCCACTTCAAACACAATGCATTGGTACTGTATGGCCTTCAGTCTCCTACCATATCTGCTTTGTCACTCTTACAAAAGAATCTGAATTCATCAAACCCATGCCGGTAATCTTGTTCTGTAGATAATCTGGATTGAATGCACTTTTTAAACAACCGCAAAGGCCACAAAATTTAATAATTGCATGAGTGCATGTATACAAGAGTTTGCGGATTGAAGACGACAAATAGTTTGTGCGTCATTCCATCTGTTTGGGCAGAGGTGTAAAGAATTGCCCTCAATGCTCGGAGTCTGAATATGAATATGTGGGATGAAAAAGGATAATATATAGTTATATCGGCTTGTAAAATCCAGCCATGTGTGTTATTAGTATGAGCACCATTTATATCAACTTTTGTACAGAAAGAAGCAGAAGGAAGAACTATTAATGAAAGGGGATTTTTTTTTTCATGCACAAATTATGACGCATTATCAGGTAAAGAACACACTACTAATGATGAGTGCGTAAGTTAAGGATTAGAATGTCAGTCTATATTAAATAATATAAACTGAGTTTTCTCCCGGACTACATATATGCTAGCGTGGTATTATGGGAGCTATGACCAGCTGACCCTTGTGGGGGTTGTATTGGGAGGGGTGTCCTCCATAAAATGATTGCGGGGGGCTTCTTTTAAAGCCGGATGTCGTGAAACAAACACCCTGAAATGTGTTTTGCAAGATGATGACAAATTCTTTTTCACAGGGGCTCTTTTTTTGTATTGCAGGGTTGAAAACACCCCTGAGCCCCCTGGTTCACTGGTTCCCTTGCACCCCCTCACTACCCTCCCCCCTCCCACCCCATCACCCCACCCCCAACCTCCTGCCATCATTTAGCTATGCCACTGATCACACACTGCGTACTAGTGATACATTGAAGCAGCTTGTGCTGCGATCTTCCATCCTCAAAGGATTGTATGATCTAGATTAAAGACAGGGTCTCCTTTTTGCAGGTCAAATCATGATAATTTGTAAAAACAAAAAACAAAAAAAAAACATGGAAAATGGAAGAAGATATTTTATCAGAACTTCCCTCCTAATGATAGTGCATGCATCCAGTAGGAGCAATACCCGCATGACGGGCTTACAAGGACAATACGGTTATGAATATAGACTACTAGTATTAAGGTCAGTGCGTTTCAAACGTAAACAAGGATAGTTTTTCATTTTCCTGTTTGTGAGGCTAGTATGACTGAGATTTCATACCAGTTGTCGTTAGGGTATACTGCTGTTTCCTGCTGAGTTTCATGACTTTTGCAAATGGGACGCCCTGTCTTTAATATTGCTGAACAGCAAGTGTGAGGAATGGTGTGTCGGTGGACAGTCTGAGGCAAATGGTACTCATATTATTTACATTGATATCAAGCTGGTATAAGTAAAGCAATTAAAATCATCACTGAAATAATATAATCTCGTTAGGATTCATCATGACTCTACTAAATGTATGCCTGGTTTCTTTGCTAAACATTTTTTCTATGTCATAAAAAAATTAGATGGATCGTACACGTTGGTAGATGTATGTACTTAACAAACATTTATTAAACAAATCGCTTTTAAAGTCTGAGAAGGCCATACATCTAAAGTTCAAATGAAATCGGGTATATTGGCAGTGCAAACATGACTAAACAATTGTTACTGGTATTGAGATTTTCCTTCGCTTGGACAAGTACATGCAGGACAAAGTCCATATACTGTCTGCGAATTCCTCACTTGGTCAATGCCATGCATTGTCAAAGGGAAGAATAGAAGCAACAATGCATATTACATTCTTTGTATACTTTTTAGTAAACAAGTTCAGACACTATCCATACAGATCGTAGAATACTGCATATATCAGTGTGGCTTACACTCACTCGTAATCGTTATTTTGGGCATTTACATCTGTGGAGATGTTTTCTTTTGAGATTTTTTTCAGTAATCTTGAACGGAATTAACTCATCAGAATACATCAGTAGGACCGTTCTCATTTTGTGGTTGAACTTGTCATCACATGATTAAGCTTATTCAGATGGAAGGGGGCTCTTGTCTGGTTTATAACACATGTAAACAAGGAAATGTTTTTTACATGTATGTTAGTATTTATGCGCTAAGTTCACTTCCTCCTCACGTTATGATCAAAAGATAACCACACAAACTCATGCTGTTGGCATAATTCCCATCACTTTTATGCTTCTCCTATAAAGGTTTCCAATTCTCTATTCAAGAAAAAAGCGCAACATATTTGGGGGATTTAATTTAAAAGAGAAATATTGGGTTTCTTTCATGTCGGCAGTTGTGGTTGATATCTGTGGTTCTGACATTGTGGAATACTGCTTTGTCATCTTCCAGAAATAACAAATGTAAAGGTGACAAAAAAAAACATTACAACTGTTGGAGTTTTGTTCTGCTTGGACTCGGCCTGTGTTGCAGGTGTTCATGTTCTCTGTGACGAACAAACACATGATGTTGTACAGACAGTTGTTTTATCAGCATTAGCCATAAATCAGGGGTAGGATTTTTTTTCCATGCACAAAGAAAGCGCATTATCAGGGAAAACACCTACTACTAATGATGAGTGCATAAGAAGCTGAAGAATAGAATTTCAGTCTAAAGTAATTCAATTCAATCTGTTTTATTTCTACAAACAAAATGATATAAACTTGAGTTACCTCCAAGGTTATTTCTATACCAGTGTGGTATTGTGGGAGCTAGGATCTGCCGACCATGCTAGGGGTTGTATTGGGAGGGGTGTCATCCATAAAATGATTGCGGGGGTTTCTTTTCCAGGCAGATGTTGTAAAACAAATGCCCTAAAATGTGTTTTGCATTATGATGATGACAAATCCTTGTTCGCAGGGGCTCTTTTTTCTATTGCAGGGGCGAAAACACCCCTGAGCCCCCTGGTTCACTGGTTCCCTTGATCTCCCTTTTCTTTTCATCACATGATCAAGGTACATCACATGGAATGGAGCGCTCGTCTGGTCGTAAACTCTTTTATGCGCCATTAAGGCTTTATGGCACACATATTACACACAAATCCCATAGAGTAGCCATACATTTGGTACATGAACGGTTAATGCATGCATACAAGGAAATGGAACACTGATTCTGTTTTTTATGTTAGGATTCTAGTGGTATTTGTTCGTGTCTACCAAAAAGTTTTGAGTGTTTGTCTGTTTTGTGGGAGTAAGCTGTAGTGAATGCGTTCATAGTCCAACTGCTCAAATCGAAGTTGGGGAATACCAGGAATACTTAATATGCATGTGTGATTTATGACAGGATTTGAATACAATGAAGCAAAAGTATTTTTAATTCTCGTTTTGTGGTTTGTCAGGCGAGTCATCCTTCCTAATGTGCCTATCAAATATTTGGCTAGGAAAACAAACGAAGAGTAAATACCCTCAGATTTATGTTATAATGTTGACTTAAATGCCTCTGCAATTAAGTTGCTGTATGGCGTTGTTATGGTATTCTGTTGACTTTCCTGTGATATTTTGCTGACTTCAAGACAGCGGTGCATGTCCTGTATGCAAATATGTTTGTGCAATGTTTGTAACCCAAGTGTGAGGTTAAAAAGAACAACTTGTGTACTCAAACGTCACTCCACAAACATCCGTATTAGATACAAACTTATTGACCTGTGACAAGGAGAAAATCTAAATGGAGACCAGATTTGTTAAAACCAAAATGACATCTAGAAAATTGGAGGTTTAGTCACAAACTATCAGAAATATCAATGGAATTTAGGCACTGAAACATAACCCCATTAACGCCTTCTATGCCAGACTTCCACAATGCCGCGTGGAAATGCTGAGTATTATCACTTCAAGAAGGCCTCAATACAGAGCTAATGTCTTCATGTTACACTCCACATTTTGAAGTGTCCAGTGTTACTTCCAGTGCTCCACAGATCTTCATAATAAGTGTGCCATGACCCTAACACAGATATTAGATGGTAAAACAAACCTTTGACGCGACTGAACAATAAGTAAACATGAGTTACAACTCATATCATGCTGATATTGACACATCCAAAAGTCGACAGATGTCATTTTTTTTCTAAGCAGGTTTTGTGACATCATTATTTGCTATTCTTTTTTTTTCTCTCTTTGAAAAATTTGGACCTAAACATTTATTCAGAACACAACATTGGCCATTGCGCATCACACATGTCAACCTACAACATATTTTCTGCAAGAAGCATTATGCATTACTAACGACACTGTGCTGGCAGTCACTAGTGGATTGTCTGTGGGACAGTTTTTTATTCAGGATCTCAAATAATTGAGTTTCTCGTCATAAAATAAAGAAGGAGGAGTTCACAGTCTTGTTAGGCTGTTTAACCCTTACCATGCCACTCGTGGATTATTTTAGGTAATAGGGTGATAATATGCAAACAAAATGAGATTATAAAGACAACCATGCTCTGAGCACACTTGTCGTGCTCATTGCTGCACCATAGGTTTGCATATATGTATTTTGTTGGGACCAAGAGAATTGACTGATTATTGAGAAACCATGTTGTATTTGTACGTATTATATCAAGATGCTTGTATTATCAACAAGTTTTAAATATCATTTTGAAGAGCTCTTGTATATGGGTGTATACATGTGTTTTGTGTTTGTTTATGTGTGTGTGTGTATGTGTGTGTGTGGGTGTGTGTGTGTGTGTGTGTGTGTGTGTGTGTGTGTGTGTGTGTGTGTGTGTGTGTGTGGCGCGTGTGTGCTTGATGTAAGTATTGTAACCTCATCAATCACGATAGTCCTTCTGTATGAGATTTTCCTCCTATTGCAGCTTTTAATTGTGCACTGAAACCAAAACTTAATTCTTTGAGTAGTTTAATTGGCTGAGGATGATTGAGTCTGATTGATAATGAAAGTGAATATAATGGGCTCGTGTGTAAAAGCTGAGATGATATTGTATGGGAGCACAGGCTTCAAATCTACTGAATGAAGGAAATTAAAATAACATTAGCTTATTGTGTCCTCTCTTTAGACATGGGAGTAAGACATTGTAAATACATTGAATTTGGTACCACAGTTTTTCACAATGTCTATCCCTTTCAGAGTAAACATTATCTAAAAGAAACTTGCTTTCAAATAAAGCAACAAATGAGACAAAGAGATTGAGGAAAAGCTTGAGGACAAAGATATTGAGGAAAAGCTTGAGGAAAGTTGGGCAATTAGTATAGACAACAAATATGTGTAGCAAGTGTAAGGTTTACTTCTACCACTCATTAGATTGGGAGCTCTTTGGGAATTTCATTTGTAAGCAGAGAATCCACTAGAACCTATGGGTAAACCATATCTTCGAAATTAATATGATAAGTATAAAGAAACATTTTATTCTATAACATCAATTATTTTAAGTTAAAGTTAAAGTTTAAGTTATTGAAGTGATTTGTCTATGATTCAAGTATATGTGATGGACGGGAATTTCTTTGTATGTTCTGTAGAAAACATTGTTACTAACAACAAATGAGCTAGAGTGAAGATTACATGAAGTACAAGCAACCAATTGCTAATGATTTATGTGACAGTACGAGGGGTAATTAAGCTTCTTATAGCTTAGAACGGTGCTCCATAATGAGTTTACAATTGTGAAGCAATATATGCATCAGCTTAGCCCAGTTCTTGTAAAACTGTACTAATCTTGGACCTCTCACATGTATCAGACTCGGTAGCATTTGAAAGAGATGCAATTTGTTCTAAGCTGCTTCATCTGTCTCATCTAAATACTTATTTCTGCATTATTCTGAAGATTAAAATGTGCTTTTTTATGGATGTTTAGATGAATTGAATATGTTTATTATTCTATGTATGGATGCATTTTCTTGTGGTGTACTGATTATGTTGAAAGATATCTTTATCTTTACATTGTTAAAGTGGTGCTACCTGTAATTTATGATGAAAGAAGAAATTATAATTTACCATATTTACTCTTGATTACATGTTCATGGATAACACATAACCAATTGTGTTAAATGATATGATGGAAAAGGAGAAAAAATGTGTATGAGACGAATTGGTTGCTGATGAATTGAAATTGATTTTTATGTTATTTTTGAATTCTTCATTTGTATTGCCTACATTGAAACTTAATTGCAGCTAATTTACATATGTACCATCAGAAAATACCATCTTCATGTATAAGCCATGCTCCCCACCTCCTTGCACTGTAGCAGGAAGCCACCTGTACAGATAAACCACCTGTCATGGAAACTCAATTCTTGATGTATTTCCCATGCATAAGTGGTACATGCATAATGAACTATTGAACAGTTACCATATTGATTAAGCTGTAGATTTGTTTGGTCTACTTTGCTGGTCCAGTATCTTTTTTCAAAGTATGTAGATGTAATCATATATTGTGTGAACTGATATACCGGCAAGTTTAAATTTACTTTCGCTTTAACTATATGCAAGAAGGTTAGCGTGTTCCAAAGCGAAATACCGTTTTTAAGCAGGACAACCATATATTTTTTATGGTACAGTATCAATCTTGTATGTATAAAAAATGTTCACTGGGAAGTACAGTCATTGCGATTGTCCTGAATCAATCACGCAAGTCTAATCCCTTTTCTCTAAAGTACTGAGTTATGAAAGATATCAATTACAAGTGTAGTTGCGATCTGTTCGACAACTTTATAAGATAAGGCCAGATGGAGCAGGGAAGCGAGTTGTCATGTTTAAAATGGAATTTGATGACTTGGTCCCCTTCTGACATCCACCATGTGACCAGTTGCAATTCATACCAAACAGATCCAGTGCTAGAATAGGCTGTAAGATAGAATGCAGTTTTTAGTTAAACTGTCCAAAAGCTTGCGTGAAATTTTACAAATCCTGGGCCCCAACATTAAAAAGAGATACGACCGATTTTAATTGATCGTAAGGTCTATGTCATATCTCTAATGTAAAGAGTTTGATCAGTATCAATCACAACTCATTTATTGGGCACCGTAGCTACTGGTATGTGGATCTCAATTGAGTACCACCGGTCATGTGATTAGGAGAAACATGTACTTTCTTGTTTTTTTTTTTGCTTAATAACTGTTTTGAACTTGATTTTTGTTGATGTCCTTACCACTGATGGTGCCATTCCTTTGTGATCGAGCAACTGACTGTGTAATATGAGTAGGTATGGCAGACTCCTGCCCTGCAGCCAGTGCGCATAGTCTATACATGATCCGAGTCCGGTTTGGTGACTCGGTGAAGTTTCATCGTTCTGTACATATCAAATTGAGTACATACTTTTCATTAAAAATTCTTGTACAGAACAGTTTGAAAAAACAAAACTTTGTTTCATTTTTGTTCTCTTTTCAGCAGGATTTTGTGCTTGATCTTGGTGTAATTGTAATTATATTGACTAGACGATCCATACTGACTGTTTGTGGTAGTATAGGGGGGGGGGGGGGGTGAGTTTGAGATTATTTAACCACAATAGCAATAACAAGAACAATGTTTTAAAAACGTTAACAATCACAACATAACAAATCAGTAACAATTCTAGTATAAAACCTACAGATTTATTCTTTGATCATTATTCCAAAGGTTTGTTAATCAAAAGGTTTGCTTTAATATCCGAAGGTTCAGTAATCCACAAATCTTGTAACTCCTTCCCAGCTAGTGGCATATGACGAGACATATTTTTTCACATTAATGAGTGCCCACTGCCCAGTTATACAAAATTGTGTGTTTGTAATAATAAACCAGAGTGTTCAAGCCTGTGAAATAAGGAGCTGTTAACACAGTGGGTGAGAGTTATAAAAAATGAAAGTCACCCCCCCCCCCCGTCAAAATGTCACTCTTTCCTGCCCCCATCTCTCTCTCACACTCTGTCTACAAACAAACTCCCATCTCATTCAGAATGCTCCACATGAAAGTGATCAATCTCATTCACAATTGTATTCTTCAACTGTTTCTAGATTTTATTGCCAGTAATCAGATACAAAAATTCTTACAAAACTGTTATGAGATGAATTTTTAGAATTTGAATGTCATTTCTTTTTAAATCAAAATATATAGTCAGCCTGAAATACGCATGTCAGCAACTTTTCTTATCAGCAATACATTTGAGTGACATGGTTAATTTGCCTCTAGATCAGCAATAAACTTCAGTTCAAATATCTCTTTTGAAAGCTCTCAATGTCCACATATAACCATACAAATATTTTTAGATATTAGATATGATACACTATTTATATCATGCGTGTCACTTTCGAACCAGCACACTACACAGCCAATAAACAACCACATGACTAGAAACTACTATAAACCATACAAGGGCGATATAAAACAAGAATGGAAGACATTCTGGCTATTTTACAATGCATAGAGTCTCACAACTGCACCTGAAGTTATTGATCTTGATATATATATTATGTATATATAAAAAAAGGAGATTTAAGTACAATGGCCAAATCTGGAACTTCTGGAACAAACCATTAGTTACCCCATATCTCAGCAACATCATAACCAGTCAACCCCTCTCTGTACATTGACTGTCAAAGTATGGGAATGAAAACGTATTTCAGTTATGTGGATTTTCAGTATCATGTGAACTTTGTCCTATAGAGTGCATAAAGGATTTAAAGTTCTGAACTCCGCAAGAAGGTTAAAGTAGTACCAGTAAAACGTGATGCAAAAATATTTACAAAATAATGTTTATTATTAATGTTTAGGTATAATCACCTGTGGCCTCTTGAACAGTTGTATAACCACCAATAGACCCTGTGTAATATGCTACGCGATAGAGAGGAATAGCAAATCTAGTCTTACTTTGAGGCTGTGAAGTACATGGGCCCGACTGGGTCTGTAAACAAGATCTGGCAATAAAGACTAAGCCCTCTCCACTGCCTGCTCTCACACAATACTCAATAGAACCTCTGCTACAACCATTCCATATCAATGGGATATATTTATGTATCATCACTCTCCAGATCAAAGTCGGAAGGAGCTCGTCAGTATTTTTCTATTTCCCAATCTAGCTGTCACGCGCATATCGCACTGAACCGTGCACATACTGTTGTACGACTGTATATTAAACTAAAAGCGCTGAACATCCCCGTACCGCCATCATGGTTAAATATGCTGTCTGATATTTCAATACATTAAGCATAGATTATCACAAGATCGGACAAACAGAGAAGCACTCATCGTGACATATATACACTGTGAACCATTGGATTACTTTTAAGCTACATTGTACAAAACAAAAAAAATATAAGTAACATTCATTTAATATCATATAAAAGCATTTGATATACACGTGAAATATATAAATTGGTTTAAGTCAGTTGTACACGTATGATAGAACATTAGTTGCTCTCATTCCGAATAATAATATTAAGTTTCTTTGTTCCTTAAACCCGCACGGGGAATTAACTCAAGCCTAGTTCTCGCGAACCTCCACATCGCCGAGTTCAGCGGCAAGCTCAGCCGCAGCGGAGCTCTTCGGTCGCACCCCGCTCTTTTCGCCCATCTCGAAGTTTTCATACGTAGTCCCACTGTGTTCTCCCATCTCGCCGTTTGCGTCCATGGCCTCATTTACATGTCCGTTGTCGGCTTTTTTGCTGTATCGCCCATGGGGTTCATGGGGATTCCCTCGCTTTCGGGTTGTCCGCTTGTTTTTGGATTTGTAGGTCCAGACGATCTGAATAATAGAGATGGAAAGGGTGTGAGAAAAAGAAGATTGGTTACTTTACCGAGTGGATGATTAACCCTTTAAGTATCACTACGTGAGATTACTGATAACGCAGGGAATGGTCCCGTGGTACTGAGAGGCTATGTCCAAATCATGTTTGTACACCTGGCCGAATTTTGTGTGACAAGTAAATTAGCCATTACTCATATAATGATTTCAGGAGAAACTTTAACCCTACTCCCAATTCAAGATGAATATGTATACAGAAGTTTTAATGTGTAATTTTTGCAAATTAGCCAAATTTGCAATTAGCCTCAAAAAGCCAGCTTGATTGAAAACTATATATTTACAAATCGGTAGATACTGTTTTGAGGCCAAACAATTCATATACAATTGAACATTTTCCAGAATGTCTTGATTCCCAGAACAAGTATAGCAAATGCCAGAGCATTGTTCAGATAGTTTCTTCAATGTTCACACTTTGATTTGATTATTACACAATTTTCTTCAGATGGACAAATGGATACGAGGTACAAGATAATATAATGGTTATGTGTATGTTTAATATGGTATGTATATATATACATGTGTATACAGTATGTTATGTCATTCAACTGCATAACCCTATTTTGACTTTGGGGGTGGGGGGGGGGGGGGCATTTCGACCACCCCACCTCATACTGGATTTGTTGTTTGGCAAAACTAAGTTCCAATTGAGGTTGATCGGAATGTGATTTTGATATGATATGTATGTACAATTTGGGGAATTACAACACAAAAACTGTTTTAAACAACAGGAAAATGAGTGATGAATGAACATAAATGCGTTTTGTGATGGAAATAATAATTCATTGTGCATAATTGAATAATGCTATGGTTTTGTTGCGACATCAAAACATCAGGCAATGGCTTAAAATGTAAGCATGTGACATGCATGATTATTGTCGAGTTATATAGTTTTTTCCATTATACATGCACCTGATTTTTTTTCACGATTAGGACTGTCATGCATCCATTCCCTTCCTCAGTATTTTTGGCATAAACGTTATCGTATCATCATTGTCGTCGTTAGTCGCCATTCTTTCAGTGGTCAGCACTCCTCACTGTTACGTCATGATGCCCTTCGCCCCCTTGTCTTTCACTCTCTCTCTCTCTCTCTCTCTCTCTCTCTCTCTCACTCACTTACTCTTGATATATCGCTGTCACTAACTAGAAGCTACAAAACATGATTGCACACATGAATACAACATGAATATTCATTGCGATGTGAATGGTAAATAGAAAAACTGCTGAAAAGGTTATGTCATGCATTTGACGCAATGGCTGTAAAATACATGGTGATAGAAATTAAATTGTATGATCGGTACCTTATAGTTATCATAGCCCTGTGTTAGTTGAACATAAAATTAAAGATGAAGAAAGAAAAATATTAGAAAATTAGTGACGTGTTAGGATCGCAGCAAAAACAGAAAGAGATTCTACACCACATCGTTTCCTTCCTCTAATTCTGGTGGAAGTACCGTAGTTCAACATTGAAAACTCATTAGTTCATCGAATAAGTTATATTTTGAGGAACATTGTATAATTCTTCTGTCAAATGTGCTAATAAATTCAGATGAGGAAAACAAAGTAAATGGAAGTGAAAACGCGCTGCCCAAAAGAAAAACGAATCCATGCATGAGACCAGTCGGGTGCAGTCCCCACTGTGCTAAAATAAAAACTACTGGACTAGCTGCAGGTCATGCATGCATGTATGCAGGGTGGTGGAGCTGAAATCCCACACATACGGTTCCGGGGTCGTCTCCTCATCCTCGTCGCCCTCCTCGATGCCCTGTTCCCGTTGCGATGGCCGTGGTCGGCGACGGGATTTAGCGAAGCGGGACTGGAAGCGAGAGCGATACTCAAACCGCCCCTTGGGCTGGGTTGGTTGGGCGTGCGCCTGATTATTATGGAACCCCGAGGAAAAGTGATAGACAGACAGATAAAGACACACAGAGTGATAAGATAATGGCATACAGTGCCCACACATTTAAGAAATAGATGCACAGGGTTATTCTTAATAGAACAAGTTGCAGATGTTAATACAGATGTTAGACTGACGACCACGATTAAAAGGGAAATAGAAGGATGTTACAAGGGGGAGGGGGAATAAGAACATGGAACAAGGCTCAATAACGCGAGGATATAAACAGTAAGATCAGGATAGGACTCATTGCACTGAAGGCTAATATTATGAGATCTTTTTATACTTATTCTAATCAGGATCTCTCCAACATTTGTTTGCATACATCCCAAATAGCAGTGCAGACACGTAAAAATAGGTGACTTGGAAAAATTTAGTGATGTAAGCCGTTATTCATCAGAAATGTCTTTCATTGATAATGCATAATAAGAGAAAGTTCCAAAGGAAGGCTTTTCAAGAAACCTCCAAATGAACAAACATACCATGTATAATAGAACGCAGTTCTGGAATCAAAATACCAATATGATTTTTTTTTATATCTTCTTCATGGATATCCATTTGCTGTCAAGCAGAGATTTTAAATTTGAAGTAAGACCTTTTGGGAGATGATCTATTTCATGAATAGGATCATATTCACGGAAATGATGTCCCATCTAAGCAAGACAGCTCGTGTCTAGAGAAGAGCACATGACCTTGAAACTCTATTTCCCTTTGTCAGCTGGTAAAATATTTTTTCCCCCAAAGACATCTGGGCAATGTTATTCAGGGAGTGAAAAATTGTTAAAAGTGCAGACAAACAATAGCCCACCCACACCCAACAAGTATCTTAAAGAAAGTTGTTAAGTGTCTTCCAGCACCACCCGTAACAGAATGTTAGTGTAGTATATAGCCTACATCCACAACCAACCAATCAGTTAACCTCCTATATTTGGTGCAACACCCACATACCTATAACAACTGATGAATATTCATAGAAACACTATTTTGTTAGCATAGGACACTCGTTGAACTGCATTAGAAGGAAAGTCCATCCTGAAGTTAAGTTGGTCTTGATACGCGTAGAAACATGAAAGAAATATTAAGAGAAGTTTTGAAAAATATCCGTCAAAGGAGAGGAAAGTTATGATCTTTTCAAATCTTAATTTTGTGACGTCACATGCGAGGTGCTCTCCAATATAGTGCTGTGTGCTGTATGATTCACACAATTGCTTTTTCCTTGATATATGTGTGTAAACACTTGCGTCTAATGATAAATCAAATGCACAGTTAAAATGATGCAAGTCCTTTTGAGAAAAAAGGAAACATTTTCAAAAGAAAAAAGTACATTACATTATGTGAGAGCATCTCGCAGGTGACGTCACAGAATCGAATATGTGAAAAATCTGAACTTTCATATCCTTTGACAGATTTTCTTAAGACCTTCACTCATGTTTCTTTCATGCTTCTGCATTGATCAAAAGCAACTGAACTTCAGGTTGGACAATCCCTTGAATGTAGGGACATCAGGGAAGAGACTCGGAGAGGGGGAGGTGTCCACGAACTACTCACATCGCCGCCATCACCGTTGGCCTCCACTAAGTTGGCGCCGTCGACGCCAGCAGGCTCGATCAAGTAGGTGTCCTCGAAGTCCTGTAAGGGGTCGACGTTGAAGAACGTGGCGATCTCCAATGGGTAGAAATAGTCCATGATCAGCACGATGAAGCCACAGATGACAGACACCAGACCTATGGGGGAAGGGGGGGGGGGGGTGAAAACAGGAAGATGGTCTTGCAATGTTTGAAACAAGCACCAAGATCGGACAAAGACGGGTCAATCACACTAGAGAGAAAAGGCAGGCAAGTCAAGATGAAGTTGGAGTTATTAGCATTTCAAAGTAAGTGCATATTTGTTTTCTTAATCTAGCAAATATTGGTGATAGCAAAGGCGAGGTAACACCATAACAAATGAAAAATCTAGTACGATATGACGCAGTAATTTATAATGCAGATATGTGTATCTATGTAAACGTCTAGGGTGTGAGGTTATATTATTTTATCTCTGCATCCAAAATTGATCGCGTCTGTTATCGGACCAAAACGGTTGGTTACACCGGTGTTAAGAATAGTGATCGATACAATTGGTAACTCTGCAGATTATCGATAGGAGATGGGACATGCGATCGATTCCAACCAAACGCAACTCTTTCTAAGACGAAGCCCAGGTACTTACCGGCCACCATGCAGAGGTAGAAACTGGCGCCCTTGTGAAAGGTGAGCACGTGGTGTTCCGCGAAGGGGATCTTGAGTTCGGAGCCGTAGCGAATGGAGGCGTAGAGCACGTTGGCGGTCAGCAGGCTGCCTCCAGTCATGATGAGGAAGTAAGCCCCGTTACGGATGACCATGAAGAACAAGATGTTGGCCAAGATCCACAGGGGGAAGGCGAGCCTGCGGTCCAGAGATAGAGAGAGAGAGAGAGAGAGAGAGAGAGAGAGAGAGAGAGAGAGAGAGAGGGAGGGAGAGAGAGAGAGAGAGAGAGGGAGAGAGAGACAGAGACAGAGACAGAGACAGAGAAAGAAAGAGAGAGAAACAGAGAGAGAGAGAGAGAGAGAGAGAGAGAGAGAGAGAGCGAGAGAGAGAGAGAGAGAAGGTTCATACTCAAAAGTAGCTGGATACTACTAGGCCTACTCATAGGCGGGCGGATTCCTCTATACGGCATACAGGAGAAAGTCGTCTCATACTAGTACACTACACCGGATGCGGACATGACTGCAAACAAAGTCCGAATGTGGCTGCGTAGAGCATCATGCGATGAAATTTACTTACACACAGTATGGAGCATTACGTTTGATACTGACAGTAATCAAGAAGATAAAGAATGAGATTTAGAGCTGGATTGAAACAGATACGCATATACTGATATTGATTATGAGCTCAATACTAAAACTGCGATTACAATAAAAATAGAAGTGAGACTATACTTCGATACTGACTAAAACTGCGAATGAATTTGAAGCTGAAAGTGAAGTTCAAAATTTAAGTTGAAACAGAGATCTAATCTGCCAACGAGAATGAGAGGGAGGATGAAAAGGATCTGACATTGAAATTTCAATTGAAAATGAGATTCAAAATGAAGCTGAAATCAAGCCTACATTTGATATCCAAATTGAATCGGAAATGAAAATACAAACGAACATTGCAAGTAAACATTAGACTTCACAATCGCTGCTGGAAGGATTTGTTAATACTATCTCGTACCAGACCATGATGTAGGCATAGTATCCTGCCAGTCGGTAAGAGCGCCCCCAACGGATGTCCTCGCCATCCAGGGTGAAGTACTCTGCGACCCACAGTACTGGGTACGGCTTGCCTGACCACTGGGCCTCGCGGAACTCACGGTTGATCCGGCCAGCTGTATGTCATCAGCAGGAGAGGTGGGGGAAAGAAAGGAGAATTTATCAAAGTATGGAAATGATCTAACTGAAAGGAACGATTATTGACCTTATGCTATATTGACGCATTTCTTCACTGGAAATGCACATCATTCACAGCTTGTGTGGAGTAAAATCCTTACAAAACACATTTCATTAAATCACACTCACACGACAATAAAACCTCTAAAACATTAAATTCTACACACTTTAGTATAATGGTATACCTAGAGATAATGATAAATGCATTTGCTCTACATGTTTGCGTGAATGGGCAATTTTGTGTTTTTAGGGTTAGTGTTAGGGTTAGAGTCGGGTTAGGGATGTCTTAACCCTAACCCTTAACCCTAACACTAGGCTGAAGTTAATGAACTGAAATGATTTAAATCTCTAAAACCCAGGATTGTCTTGTGTGTGTTTTTGTTCCTGGTTGGAGAGCACTAACTCCCTTTAGTGGATACACACAATGCCCAACAAACAAACTAGGTTTTCAAAGCTTGGTACTAAGAGGGGTTAATCTTTCTTTCGTATCTACTGTTTTTGTTCTACTCACAGAATCTGCCGAAGCCTCCTCTTCCCTGGCTCCCGTAGAAGTGGAACCGCTCGTTGTAGTTGATGATCTCCGCAGGGTGCTCCTTTAGACTCCCATCCGGAGCTGCAAATGAAAGCAAAAACAAAAACAAACAAAAAAGCACCTGTATTAAGCCTTTGTTTGTCAGACAAGATACTGCTTTATGGAATGTGTGTGTATTGGCGGTGGAATAATCCACACACACCACGTTATGGGTTAAGCCTACTTCTTCCTTTAAAAAAACACACACACCCTGTAATCATATTCTCTCACAGTATAAGTATACACATTACAAAATATAAACATACATCAGAAACATTACAAATAAGATAAACGTACACGTGATAGATACATAATATATTTGATGAACATTATACAATAGAAATTAAAAAAAATAACAGTATAGATTTTAAATAAGTTGCACATGTCACCGTATATCGAGAGATAAAATAAACTTATTTTGCTGCATGTGCATTGTTTCTTCTATTTCATACTGATTATGTTAATTTCTTTTGAAAGGTCAAAAACAGAATAAAGGTCCTTTCAAACAACTAATCCAAAATAAACAGTATTTAGTAAGCAAAAAAACGAAGTTAAATGAGAAAAAATCCCACTACTTACCCCTATCACATTTTAGCACGTGAACCGTTCATAATCCAGAGGGAGTATGTAATCATCTTTTAAGAATGATAATGAGAGTGCTGACTGTCGACACTGTCGAGTCCGATCTTGACCTCGATATATGCGTGCTCTATGACGTTGCACCCCATCCTCCTCAATGAATGAGGTTGTGTGTTCTCTTACCTCTGAGAGTGATGTTGACGCTGTTGAGCCCGATCTTGACCTCGATGTCCGCATGTTCCAGCTCCTCATTGGAGAAGGCCTTGTAGTAGGTGGCGATGTCGTGTAACTCCGCCTTCTCCCACTCCTGGCCCCAGAGAGACACTGCAACACAAACACTTCTCTCATTCAGTCACTTCCTGCTATTTCATATTGAGTATCGAAGTGTGACGTCATATGACCATATTGTCAAGACGACTGGTTTTAAACTACATGAGTAGAGCAAACATCGGTAATCACAGCGGGGACTTCCTTTGGGAGTGCCCGACACAAGCCCGCTAAACAATGTCGGACCAGTGGAAATCTCACTTGAGCGATGTTGTTTAGAATCAGCGACCTGCACAAAGATGAATATGATGACACAACTTCGGTACTCTGTTATGGATGGTGTCGTCATACCCACCCATTAATATGCAGGTTTCTGATTGTAAACAGCATCACTCAAGTGAGAGTTTCACTAGTCCGACATTGTCTATATTGTGGGCTAGTGTCGGGGCACTCCCAGTTGTCTTGACAACATACTCATGTGACGTCAATCGATATCGACACATACATACACTTTAATAGAAAGACTCAATATTGTGACAGCAGTTGTAAGCAGCATGCGTATCATGTATATACGTTTTGATGATTGCATTTGTGAGGAAAGGAAACATAATTATTTGAATCAGATACATGTAGGACACAACATCATCTTTACTTAAAATCTATATCAAACAATAAAGTAAGACTTAAAGACAGCTATGTCCCTATTTTTCCGATGATATCCGCTATAGGTTTCGTCAGTACATCGCTCTTTACAACCGTTGATGTATAGCAACACAAGAACAATTAACTACTGGTACATGTACTGCCTCTCAACCATACAGTCAAAATCGTCAAAAAAAAAAGGCATGTGAAAATGCACACACATGGAGGCAGTTGTTGCGGACTACACATGTTACTACTTGCTCTCCTTTTCATATTTCTCATTTTCCTTGTTCTTATTTTTGTTTGAACTTCTAGATGCATTAGTGCATAAATAAATATCACCTTTTCAATAAATAAAGGGTACATTTGAGCCACCCCGCATCTTTGTTTTTCCGATTTTTATGAATGATTCAAAACATGCTGGTGTATATATATATATATATATATAGAGAGAGAGAGAGAGAGAGAGAGAGAGAGAGAGAGTGAGAGAGAGAGAGAGAGAGCGAGAGAAAGAGAGAGAGAGAGAGAGTGAGAGAGAGAGAGAGAGAGAAGGTGAGAGAAAGAGAGAGAGAGAGAGAGAGAGCACAAAAATATCAAGCACAAAAATAAGAGTAGACCTACGCATTATCCCTGCGCCAACGAAGAGGCTGATCACGATCCGGATAAAGCTGTAACATCTCTGAAAGGCAAAGCAGGTAAAAGTTACATGAATAACAGTGGCGGATCTTAAGAGGATGGGGGGGGGGGGGGGGGGGGTGGGCTTCTTCCCACCTTGGGATCTCAAAAAATGGTTTATGGGGGGGGGGGGGGCTTAACCCGCTCCTTTGGGATCTAAAAAAACTGGGGGTAAGGGGGAGTGGGGGTTTAATACGCCTTGCTGGTCTCTGGCCTTGGCATCTCTTGGCAAGGCTTGCATACAGGTGTGGTTCTAAGGTAAGGGTGGTCTTGGGTGTGTGTGTGTGGGGGGGGGGGGGGGGCGAGACTTGTATACCGGTGTGATTCTAAGGGAGGGATGGTGTGGGGTGGGGTGGGGACAATCCTTGCATACAAGTGTGGGTCGTAAGGGAAGAATGGTGTCGGGTGTGTGTGTGTGGGGGGGGGGGGCAAGGCTTGTATACTGTAGTGGTTCTAAGGGAGGGATGGTGTGGGGTGGGGTGGGGTGGGGACAATCCTTGCATACAAGTGTCGGTCGTAAGGGAAGAATGGTGTCGGGTGTGTGTGTGTGTGTGTGTGTGTGTGTGTGTGTGTGTGTGTGTGTGTGTGTGTGTTTGGGGGGTGGGGGCCAAGGCTTGTATACAAGTGTGGGTCGTAAGGGAAGAATGGTGTCGGGTGTGTCTGTGTGTTTGTGTGTGGGGGGGGGGGGCAAGGCTTGTTTATAGGTATGGTTCTGAGGAAAGGATGGTGTGGGATTGGGGAGTGGGGAATATAATGATAAAAGGTGATAAGCTCCGTCTCAGTCTATCATTTACAAAACGGACTGGCATAAAATCGGAGTGTTATATTTCATTCTGAGAGATGCTTCAATGCTCATTGAATGTATTAAAATGCAAAACAGTACTTCAATGGAAGGACGCTCCCACTCTCGTGTTGATTTGATGAATACTTGTAGTAAAAAGCACAAATAATTGAATAAATAAAAACACACAGTTTCATCGCAGCAACATGCACTAATAACATTTATCAAGTGTCAGATTTACAGTGTGTACATTTGAGCTTGTTTTAAAGAGATAGTCCACCCTGGTTTTGTTAAATGCAAAAATATGAAAGAAACAAATTAATGAAGGTATGATTAAAATCCGTCAAAGAATAAGAGCGTAACGACTGTTTTGATTTTGATTTGGTTTTGTTCTGATTTTGTGACGTCACGTGAGAGATGCTTTCCCATATGTTGTCGTAATTTTTTTTGTGTGTGGTTTTCTCAAAAGGATATGTATCATATTACATGTGCATTTGATGCATCATTAGAAACACATTTTTACAAACATACCTCTATGAAAAAAGTCCTTCATCAAAAACAGAAGAGTAATTTATGGAATCTTACAGATGTCCACATATGGGAGAGCACCTCGCACGTGACGTCACAAAATTAAAATGTGATAAGATCATAACTTACTTATCCTTTGACAGATTTCCATGAAATCTTCACTTATGTATCTTTTCTGTTTCTGCTTTCATTAAAACCAACTTAACCTCAGGGTGGACTATCACTTTAAAAGAAGCTCAAATGCACGTATTTTACGTTAATTTGATAATTTGATAATTGATAATTATATATTATGGGCGACAAATAGATGGAACAACATTATTTGATTGATAAGATTCTTATTGGGTCCTATATACATGTTATGAAATCTTAGATGATATATCGAAGATATGCCACAAATCCAAATGCAAAGGCAAACAACATGATGCCATTGTTCTAAAGAAAAGTTACATTTCAATATAACATTGTACTCGGTAAATCTTTAGTTGTCATGGGGATTTTCCCACCAGCAATGCACTCAGAACCCAGACGAGAGGTACATTAATTGTTGCGCGCGCTCGTTATTGTAAGATATGGTTTTAGTTCAGTGTTCTGGGACGGTGTGTGGAGTTAATTGGGAAAGTGTATATTTCATATCAGCACAGGGGGTCCGGTTTTGAAGGTCCACCCCACCCCCCCCCCCCCCTTCTCGCCGGGGCCCCAAAGTAATGTATATAGAACTCTATAAGAATATAGGATGACAAACTTCTGGCCCCTATGATCAAAGCCTGAGGAGATCACTATAAGTGTCCTCGATATCAAGTTTTATTTGGTCTATGCCCCAAATATCGAAGTTGTTCGCATGTGATCATGAAGCATAGAAAAAAGAGCATTTCACTGCATTTACTTAAACCCGTAATACAATCAACACTTCATATGCAATGTAAATATACCTTGTATTCATGCCTCGATCTATTTCTGTTCGTAGTGCGTTATCGCATATAATATATACACACTTTAAGTCAGAAGGCGTTTGGCTGCATGAGTCAACTTTGACTAGTTTCAATTATTATACTTAATAACAACACCATATATTGGTCAACTCACTTGTACTCCCCGAATCCCGGGAAGGATGATCACGAACGAGACGAAGACGATCACGAAGGCGAAAATGAACCCGATTTCGAGCACATCGGCAGTGACGGCCGTCTTGTTAGGGGGGTAATAGGTGGGTAACCCCTGGGTTCGAAACGCAGTGTATGTGTTCCCCATGGTGGTGTCTTAAGGCACCGTCCTCTAGTCCACGAATATAGGCGTATTTCGTCGTTAGAAAATGGAGACGAAAGGGTGAATTTTGGTGTGGATAAATAAGAACCAAATTGACACTCGTCGTCTGTTCTGAATGACCTATTCGCCGCAGTCCGCACGAAGACTGGAACTACTTGTACGTGGTGCACTAGCGCGATCGCACCAATGAAACCTAAAGGGTCGAGCCTACCAAAATATCTCATTTACATAAAATTTGAATAGCGTCACACTCGGGTACCTTCTGTCTGTTGTGAAGAGAGGACAGGAATGCAGAATCCTTGTCTATTGTTGGGGCCGTGAATCTATTCAGAAAGAACAGTGGGCCGTGCGCGAGTGTCGAAAATGGGGAGCCCCCCCCCCCCCCCCCCCCTGCTCCATTGCTTTTGAGGGGCCATCAGAGTGCATGGGAACGCCCTGGGTGCGACGCGACACGCACATTTTTGCAGAGTGCACGTTTACCATTGTACATCCACTGCTCTACATGTATCATATTATTTACCGGTACACCGTTCCGCAAAAGTGGAGGCCCCGTAGAAGATATGCAAATGAGGTCGAACTGAAAGAGTGACCGACAGAATATGTTGTCCCGCCCAGTTTGACTCATAAGACTGGAACTATTTTTTTTGAACGACGATTACAAAACCTGCCAAATCACGACCAGATTTGTTTAGTTATCGGTAATTACGTCGATGTAGGAAGTGGGTTACATCCTGGTTGACAGGAAAATGTTAGTGAATTTGCAGTTTGCCCTTTATCTTTTCCCCCATTTTTTGTTCCTTGATTAAGTTTTTCTAAATAAATATTCAAAGACAATATAACAATACAATTCAGACCGGCAGTAAAGTCAATATGAATACTGTATATAGTTCCAAAACATGCCACTCATAAATAAAAAAAACCACAGTGCACATTTACTGATTAAAGTATATAGATTAAAGCCTTGTAGGTGCGGAATGAAGTGCATGGGTAATATATTTTTGTGTCAATGAATAACAACAATAAATTAATGACAATATCCATAAATCTGTTGATTTTATTATAGCGTATGTCGTCCCTCCGACCAACATTCAATTACTTCCACTTCTTCGATGTAGGCTTAACTTATTACCACAAAGAAACACACATACACACACACACACACACATACACACACACACATACACACACACACATTATATACATGTATAGGTGAACACAAACAAATTGAAGGATACGCTGGAGAAGAACAATTATTCGAATCATTCGGTCACACACACACACACACTTTTTTTTATTGTGAATTCATTCATGTAAGATAACATGTAATTTTTCGTTTACAAAGGTGCATTTTTTTTTCGAACAAAATAAAATTCTAATACAATACTGTTACAATGCAAAATACAATTATAATAAGCCTTCACACATAAGCAATTATAAAACAACCAAAATGTTAACCTTAAAACATAATTATGCAATGAATGAAATCAAGCTAAAACCCATTAAATAAAATCACCCCCACGCTCTTCACCCCCCAGGACAAACACACACACACACACACACACACACACACACACACACACACACACACACACACACACACACTAAACCCCGGGTA
>OZ022578.1:3060701-3078953 GCA_963669155.1 Arbacia lixula | reverse complement strand
GGTAGGAGCTAGTGGGCGATTATGTGAATGATCTTGACCCAGTGCCGATATCGTGCAGTGGGCAAGGAATATTCCTCAGGGAATGGATATGGTGCACACAAAAAAGCCTCTGCATATTATTGTGTATATGATAACTACTTGTATCCGGCAACCAGGACTCTAATAACAGCGCCCTCTTAATTCAGTCTCCGAACTGCAAAGGAGAAAACACTCCATACCATGACCCACCCACCCCCCCCCTCCCAAAAAAAAATAATAATAACAACAAATAAAAATAATAATAATAACAAAAAAAATAAAGGAAGAAGAAAAAACGAAAATATATGAATGGAACAAAATGTGTGTGTTCGCGCGTGAATATATGTGTGGTATGTGTGCGTACGTGCGTCAAAATGTTTGCTTTCCTGCTTGTTATAGAATTGTTTTATCCTCTATATCAGTAGTTATGAGCCGATGGTTGCTATGCGAACGCGAATGTCAAATGGACGAATCCGCAACCTGATTGGCAGTACAATAACTGTTTTTCATACGGCTTTCCTCTGCCCATCTCCACATTACCCGTAAACCCATTTCTCTATTTTTTTTTTTTTATTAAAGTTTTATTTACGTAAACCCGGTAGTCTCATTCAGGACTCAGAGGTCTGCTTTTCAAGAGAGCCATAGCTGTAGCCACACACACTTATTTTGTTACTTTGGTGATGGCATATTAATATCAGGACGTTGCTACAGTCACGGCTCGCCTGTACCGATCTCTCTCCTGTGCTAATACGCGTAATAAGCTGTCGACAGGGATATTTCTTACACGGGTTAGTCCTTGCCTGCGACATTGCGACATGTGCCTTTTTTTTTACCATGAATACCCGCCAACCAATACTATTGAGCAGCAGTTAACCTGTCACACGATGGGTTCAAGGAGATTCCGATTCGGTGTAATGAATAAAGCAACCTTTTACGTTGTTTTGAGAGTTCGAATCTCTGGGATCCACCGATGCACGACCATTGTGCGCCCTCAGCGAGATCGGAGCATTACGCATTCAAATGATCCTCCCAAATAGTTCTTCATTCACCCCTGCTCTGCCAAACTTTGTACTTCCTTATAAGACATGGGCGGGGAGGGGGGGGGGGGGGGGGGGGGGTAGTGATGGGATTTTGGGCAGGTGTTTTTTTTTCCTTCATTTTTTTTATCCCGCCCATTTGATATTGTGTCCCCCCCCCCTTTCGAAATGGTGGTAGGGGGGGGGGGGGTTATGACGTTTTTCTAAAAAAAATTGTACACGAACGAAAATAATGGGGGGGGGGGGGGGACATTTGATATTGTGTCCCCCCCTTTCGAAATGGTGGGGGGGGGGGGGACACGACCCCCCGTCCCTCCCGGGATTTCCGCCCATGCTATAAGAACAGCGTGTTACCAGTGCAAACATGCTCCAATTACGCATGAAGAGTCTACGGATTTGTGTAAATAAAGGAATATCTTTGACAATGTCTATTTTCAACTCTCAGGAAGTTAATCAAATTTGTATTTAGTTTTAATGTACATATGCAGGGCTCTCCTGCAAAGCAAAAGACAGACTGAGGGGACTACCCTGAGTAATAAAGACAGAAATAAATATGTTGCCATGGTTGCGGCAGGATCGACCTATAATGGATGGACTATGCCCGGACGAATTACTTTGATTCCAATATGACCACCACCTTCAAGATATTCAGATGTATCTCTAATTTCTCTACACCTTCATATAAATAAAACAAATTAAGATTTGGTCCGAGAAATACGTCAATCAGCCGTTCAGCATGTTCAGCTTTCGCTGAGAGTTCGCAGGGAATTATTTCGGGATTGCCCAAGAGGAAATTTTGACAAAGTTGGAGAGAGAATATGGCCAATTACTCTTGTGGGCACTTCATGACACGAAATTGATATATTTTCTTTCAACGTTTTCATATTCAACAAACCTTTTTCAATATGTTAGACAATATGAATGCGCTTCTCTGACATGTTTTCTTCAATATTCTTCATTCATCTCTTCAAAGAAACAAACTTGTTACAAGCAATGACAGATCCCTGTCATTACACGGCATACTGCTACTGCGCATGGACTGCATGCGCTTGAAATGGTATTGACAATATTGTACTCAATATTTTCTGCAAACTTTATTCCCTATTTTCCGTTAAGTGGTGGGTGTCATAGCACGAAAGAGCAAAACCATTTTTATGTTCACAATTGTGGCTTCACTGTACATGACACCTGAAACACAAACATTCCTTGTCGTCCTCACTCCAACGCTTAAATTCACCCGAGTCTACCCTTTTCTGATCACTCTTGCGTTACCATGGTGACAATTACAACATTTAAAGGTAGCGTGCCCCCTTTTGCTAGGTTCCAACTGTCGTGCGATCCGTTACGAGCGCCACGATTGACAATTCGTAGCTGATCGTGGAACTTCTCTGAAATGTCAGGTGTGGATACGAGGTGATGCGAGTCGATACGTTCTGGTACGATGTGGCATACTTGGTTGCGATATGGTCACGATTGGTCGATTTCAGGTGACACGATCTGGTCTCCTGATACAATCATATACGTTCCGATAGGACTGTACCAATTGAGTTCACGATTGGGTCTCGATGTGACACGACCATCACGATTGGGGTCTCCGATTTGGGACGATCGGGTACGTGCAGATAGGTTCGGATACCTTCCGAGACGTTCATCACGAACCGATGCGCTCTGTTGCCACAGTATACGTTTGTGGTTGCGATGTACTTCCACGATAAGGGTCGAGAGTGATCGAGATTTGAGCTGCGATTGAACCCGGACGGATATACAGGCGGACTGATTAACGACTTCATTGAACTTCTACAGATCGCAACACATCTCAACAGAGCGTAGTGTTTGTCTTGTCCGAGGTTGATCCCGATCGCCACGATTAGGAAGCAGGATTGAATGCGATATGTCGCGCTTTGTTACGATCCAATACGATCTGATGCGATGATTACGATAAACAATAAATCGTGTTGATCGTAGCATTTTGTTTCACCTTCCAAAACTTTCCTACGATCAATGCGATTGCCACGACTGATCTCAAGATCTTATCATATCTGGTAGAATCACGACGATTACTTTACAATTGGCGCCACAATCTTAATCGTGGCGCCAATCGTGATAGTGGGTACGCCCCATTTGCAGACAAAATCTCATGATGTAAAACACTGCCTGAATCACAAGTACAAATACAAGTTTAAAGTCCAGTTGAAAAGTAAGTGACAGATGAAGAGCTTGTTTGCAAAAGGGCTTAGATCCACTTTAGACCATTCTGAGAAAATATACTTTATTTATTCTCCCATATTGCAATATTCTTATGCGAAACGAAATTGGCACGATATACTATCTTACCATGTGATCATGAAATTGGGTATAAAAGAAATGTACCTGTCTTCATATTTTTAAAATATTTCTCCCCAAATTACCTTTGTGGATCTAGCCCCTTTTGCAAGCAAACTGAAATGAATATAAACCCTTTTGAAAAAGAATTGATTTTCTTTGCCATTTTCGTTCAATTTTGTAAATGGGAATTTCAATTTTTCTTTGGTATCATCTGAAACATAAATCTATACATTGAAATAAGAAAACAAAAATCAAATTGGATGAAAAATGGATCTAGCCCCTTTTGCAAATAAGCCCTTCATATACACACAGCACACCAACCAACCTCTATAGGCTGCTTCTCAGCCTTACTTTCCTTTCGAATTCAGAACAGACAGTTTGACATTAGTACAATAAAATTAAGGTACAATGCAATAGTACTTGGATATTGCTTTATCTTTTGCATGATTTGATGGAAATCACGATGCCGTTTAGAGCACTATCATTTTCACCTATTGAATAGTTTGTTTTGGGTTGAATATATATATAAGGCTTTCCATTGTAAAAGAAAAAAAAATGTTTGTGTTACATTTCCCAAACGTTATTAAACACAAAACAGATGTTCACTGTCCCCATCTCGTTCCTCACCCAAAGTTGACAGAAAATGTGTGAAATTGGCATCAAGCATCAAGCACTATATAAAATACCCTGTAAATCAGTACAAAACTATAACTAAAGTAATGATTGTACACACACGTCAGATTTTAACTCAAGTGTGTGATGTCTTTTACTTTTGTATCCTCCAAACCATATCACTTGTATATATCTGCAATACAGATATTGGCACATACTCGTTTGAAATATTCAGTTAGTTACTTACATCAATATTACAACACTATTGAACAAGTTACTTACAACAACTATAGTCAGTTGCACAAAACTTACCATTGATGTTAACTTTCCTCCAATGGCAACTTCTATGGAAACCTTGAATTTGACTAGCTGTTGAGTGAAGTTACCATGATAATTAACATTTCCATAGAGTTGCCATTAATGGTTAGTTTTATGCAACAGGGCACTCGAGTACGATGTTGCGTACAGAGGTATCGTCAGTATCAAGGTCGTGAGATATGCAGTCAAAATATGCCTTTTCAAAGTATTTTTTTTGTAATATTATCATCAGCATACCACATTCAAGCGTATAATGAACCAATATAATACTTTGTCCTATGAAACGACCTGTAACATTATTATGGATAGGAGAAATAGGAGAAAGTACATTGAGTAAAAGTCTGTTTGTTCTGCAAGACATAACCATGGTAGCTAGTTAATTACATTCACTAAAGAAACTTCTCTGTGGTATTCATATGTATTTCCTATCCAATAGCGGCTCAATGGCGCCTACTCATTTAATGGCTATTTCTTGGATTCAATTAGTGTATTGTTTTTCATTTATCGCTGAAACGAAGCAATGAGAAAGAATATATTTACATGATATTATCATTATGGAGTGTTCTACTACGCATTACTACACACGCATCTTAGCCAGTGAAATATGGTTTTAAAATTGTCTGCGTATTTAAAATATATGTTATTTTGCCAACATTTGTCAAGATTGTTGGATGGTGGCCTAAACGGCAAACACGAAATGCATGCTTCTGTTATATCAACACACCGTCGAACTAATTTACTATCCGCTTTCACTCCATCGCCTACACGTTTCTAGTTATGCTCGTGGAAGTATGACTCTATACGACTCTTTTTGTCTTCCTGCTAATCATGAAATATTGTTATATGACAATCACGGCAACCCAGACTATTAAGAAGAAAACAAATTGCAGGAAATTATCAAATATGACATACGGAGAAACGTAGTTATCTGTACGTCTGTCTCAACGATAATGTCCAAACAGATCTAAAATAACACACGTAATTTGTCCTCAACAAAGACAACATATTTGTTATTCTTGAGTCGCCTTGTTCAATTGTCAAAACGGAACAATGCCGGGGCCGCCCAAGGGTCTGGCTGCATCTTTGTATCGAGAAAGGAGCCCGGACCTACTTCTAGCTGGCAGCCTAGGTCATGGGTTGATACGTGGTGGGAACTGCGAGACTGCGAGGTGTGAAGGCAACAATGTCATAACACAAATATGAAAGGAGAGATGTTAGGATGAACGTTCCTGGCTGCGCGCAAGAGATAACTCAATTAAGGTGAGCTCGGAGCCGACCTTTCGATGGAACAAAACATAATTTCTCTCGTCATTATCTACCCCTCTTCAGTTTCTCTGCCTTTCGATCAAAAGATGTCAATATTTATTAGAAGCAGGTTTTGTGACATTTCATCAAATAGTTTTTGTAATAAAACCTCCTTTTTTCCATTTAACCCCTGCTTACTACAATTCTGTATCACACCTGACGAAGTGTTGCAACGGCGCACGAAACGTCGTGATCTTTTTCGATTCCGTTTACCATACATTGTGAGACGATTTTTACTAGCCAAATATCCGCAATGAGTAACATATTAAGCTTTACAATCCTTGGAATATTCAATGAGATTTTAGCTTTTGGGCAAAATTGGACGTAAACATTTGTGTGTATCAGATTATTAATTCAGAACACATCAATGGCCCTGTATATCACACCTGTCAATCCACTGGCAACTGCAATTATAGTTTATAATTGATAATTATAATCATAATTATAATCTTTAATAATGCATGATGCTTCTGGTAGAAAAGAAGTTGTGGGTTGACGTGTGTGATGCACAATGGCCATTGCTGTGTTCTGAAGTAATTATCCGATACACACAGCGTTAATACAAGAGAAATAACAAGTCATATCACAAAACCTGCTTCTGAAAATTGACATCCCTTGACTTTATGACGTGTAAATGTCAGTTTGATTAAAGACGCAACTTATTATGGACTATTTTGCAAAAGTGTGAACTGTTTTGTTGAAAACCCAGTACAATAACTAAATTAACGTGCGCATGGTACAAATACGCAATGTAATCTACCGTAAACATTAACGTGCCCTGTTGATTAATGAAAATAGGATAGATTTTTGCTCTGGAGAAATCTTGTTCAAAGGGAATATACTGTACTGGGAAGACAAATGCATGTATTGTGCATCTTAGAAACTTGCTGGAAGTTATTTGCCATCAAATAATCTACATTTCGGTAATTACTGATTAAATCATAAATCCTCAAAATGTTTGGCGCGATCATTTGAAGGACTCGAAATATGTTAGTTATTCGCCATGATTTTCTTCGGTATGTAAAACAATCAGATACTTCTCTGATATTTGGGACATAGATAAACTATGTGCCCACTGTGATCTCATTAGGGGAGAGGGGGAAAAGGGGGGGGGGGGGGGGTCCCACATACGAGGGAGGGGGCCGCAGCTAACAAGTGTCACACATTTCACATGGAATCTCGATCATTTCATGACAAACGATGTGCGGTTGGTACCGATATGAGGATTTTCTGCAGGTCGAGACCTGTCCGAGCGAATAGAATGATGACGTATCATGACAGTGACTACTACAACCACGGAGTGATAACATACTATATTCTATCTTATCCATATAACCGCCAGTAAACATGGTAAAGGATGTCTTTGTTGACGTGGTCAAATATTATCATACGAAATTGATTATTCTGTATCATTCACAACTAGGCTACAGGTATTAAGTCTATATGGCGAATTAAACGAGGTTTGATGAAAAGAAGAAATGGGCGGACATGGATGCTTGTAACTCAATTCGGATCGAATGTTTCAAAGCAAATATGATACACGTACTCTGAAAACAAGAAAAAAGGAGTTTATCTGCTATTCTTCCGGCTTTTAAACATATTATTCAGATTGATTTAATACCTTAAACAGGAACATAACCAGTTTTTTTGTTTAATGTGTATCTGCGATTGAAAACAAGTTACTCAAATGAATCATACTTCAGGCGTTCTAGAACAGTCAGATATTGCAAACAGCAATTATTGCCTTCTATTCAAACGGATGTTGTATTTCTGAACCTTCACTGTCCCAAATTAGGCCGGGAGCCAGAAGACTTATTCAAGTGAAAATGGCGGAACAACTGATCCCATAGGTCGAAAAGATGAACCCTGGACATCACACAAATATTTTGCTGGCAAGGTGAATCCGATGCTTTCCCGCTAAAATTACCACATACGTGACGTTACTACCAGAAAGTCCTTTTTTTCAAAAATAGGAGGAACATAATACACGGTACCATCTTAACAAAGATCTTAACAGGGCTGCGCCATTACATGACACTCTATTAGGCAGAATTTGCGATATTGTGTCCGTCACGTTACGCTACCTGCGTTGAAAACTTCTCGGTTTAGTTTATGAAGCAAATGTATTGTGTAAATAATCACGTGACACATGTAGTACATGTATTTGTGTGCTAACTTACTATTATGTGGAATATTTGCTCCCATTTATATCGTATTTTTCATGTTTCTCAAGGTACAGAAAGGGTGGCGCATGTCAAAGTCTATTAAACAACATGAATATGATTTACAAAGTTAGTTTAGGCATACACCCAGTCGTAAGGATAGCGTGCTCCATCATGTAAATGAACGAAAAACAAGTCGGACAAAAATCTTGGAACCAGACGGGATTTGAACCTGCAATCTACTGCTTACCGGGCAGCGACTTAACCACGCAAGCTATTTCTAGTTCGCGTGTCAAGACACGACAACGTGGAAACAAATACCGAAAGAGTCTCATTTCATCTGACTCATTTAATATTCATGAGTAGTCCGCCGAAAGGGAAAATTCTGCTAGATTTTAGTGAAAGGGCTTTCTGGGGTAATTTCAATTTACAAAGAAATTTTAGGCATACACCTAGTAGTAAGAATTTTTGTCTGACTTGTTTTTCGTTCATTTACAGGATGGAGCACTTTATCCTTACTACTAAAATTTCTTTGTAAATTGAAATTACTCCAGAAAGCCCTTTCACTAAAATCTAAAAAGAATATATTTCTGACAATATGTCTATCTTATCAGTGTCAGGTCTCAGATGAAAACAGATTTGGCAGAAGGAATTGCATGCTGCACTAAAGTATACCCTTTCAAATGCAAGCTAATTATCTACCTCTGATCCTGTATCAGCTCCTCATGTTTTCAGTATTGTCAGTTATCCCCCAGTAATACCCCCCCCCCCTATCCCTCTGTCTTACTCTCTTTACTACCACGACTACATACCTCCTCATGTGCGCCATTGTGCCTAATCTTGCTTTCAAAAACCTCCTCCTTGGGGAAATGTTACTGTAACTCCTTGAGATTACAGCATAACTATCAACCGCATAAGACCCCTCTTCTTTTTTAAGATTAACTCTCTCAATGTGCCATTGAGGTGTTTTGCATATCAATCCCAAGAGATATTTTGTTTGGCACATTGAGGGTTGACGAATGTCCCTTAAACAACCCCACCCCAAAGAACGTGTAACATATCCTCTAATCTTTTTTTTTTTTTTTTTTTTTTTTATTGAAGACTGTTATTGAAAAGTGTCCCCTCGCGGGTATGAAATCATTACCCGTCTCAACTTAAACACTTTCCCTCGAGAGAGTAGATGCCCTGCTGCCAAGATTAATGGTATGTGTGATCTATTGAGGTAATCCCCGCCATAGATCTTTTTGCACCCATCTCTATGATGAGTTAAGCTTTACTTTAAGTAGTCGCTCGTGAAGAAAAAGTAAACTCACACATTTTTTTGAGAGGGACATTGCTATTTCAAAGATTATTCTGTACGACTCGATCATTTAAAAGGGGGCACGAAAAAGTTTCAACCAAAAAGGAGCAAAAACAACTTTAAAAAATGACGTCGTTGTCGATGTCGCCCACATAGCTGTCATTGTTAAACAAACTCAATGATGATGTTGCCCATGTACCAGGCAAGCGGAACGTGTCAAGCAAGTTACATAATTGAACATAAACTAGGTGTTTTAACACCTTTGTTAAGTTGGTATCATGTTCCTACCATTTTTGAAAAAAGGCTTTCCGGTAGTGACGTGACATGCGTAGTGATTTTGGCGGAATAGGCCTGGGATACACCTTGTCAGCAAAACATTTTTTGTGATGTCTAGGGTTCACCCTTTTGCGCTATGGGGTCAGTTGTTGTGGCCCCTTTTCACATGCATATAATCTTCTAGGCTCCCGACCTAAATGTAGGGCACTGGTCATCGTTTTGATGACAGGAAATACTTATAGATAGAATGAGATGACGTACAGAAGTGGAAGGAGAGAGAGAGAGAGAGAGAGAGAGAGAGAGAGAGAGAGAGAGAGAGAGAAGAGAAAGACCTTGTACATAATATGTCTTGAGTCTGTTGTTGCATTGTCAAAACGGAACAATGACATGGCCGCCCAAGGATCGACATTTGTACATATATGTACCTTTGATGAACATGACTGTGATCATGGTGATGTCGAGAAACTCAAAATGTAATTGTTAGCAATCTTCTTATCAATGGTCTTAAATTCATGTATTGTCTATTTTAGAAGCTTGTTGAAAGTTATTTGCCCTCAAATGATCCACATGTGGAGTAATTAATGATTAATGATTAAATCCTCAGAATGTTCGGGCCGAACATTTTGAGGATTTGTGATTTAATCACTCATTTCTCCAAATGTAGATCATTAAAGGGCAAATAACTTTCAGCAAGCTTCTAAAATAGACAATACATGAATTTAAGACCATTGGCAAGAAGATTGCTAACAATTACATTTTCAAGGCTTATTTTGCCTACCCAGTACAGTACATGCCCTTTAAGGAGATGGACCTACTGTCTCGAACATGAGTTGGACGAACTGGGAGTCAGGTTCCATAGACAGGAGCTCGCCGAAAAAAGAGAGTCAGAGACAGAGACAGAGATATACCAAGATATACATGATATGTATGGAACGAACAGGGAAAAGAGAAAGGGAGAGAGAAAGAGAGAGAGAGAAAGATAGAGAGAGAGAGAGAGAGAGAGAGAGAGAGAAAGATAGAGAGAGAGAGAGAGAGAGAGAGAGAGAGAGAGTGAGAGAGAGAGAGAGAGAGTGAGAGAGAGAGTGTGAGAGAGAGAGAGAGAGAGGAGAGAGAGAGAGAGAGAGAGAGAGAGAGAGAGAGAGAGAGAGAGAACGTGAAAGAGAACGTTTATTCCTTTATTTCAACGGTTGGTTGACTCGGAGAATTGTAGTGTCGCGCTTTAGCTGAAGTAGTTACATTTGCCAGTCTCAGTGGATCCAACGAGAGTTAGATGTGTCGCCTCATTTGGATGTGGATGATTGCAAGCTACCCTCCTCACTGAAATCATTGATACAACAAAGTGGACGATAAGGACGATGACAAGGACAACGACGATGCCGGTTGTGGGGGTTTACTTGTCCGTCATCTGCTTGCTCATTTCTGAGATATATGTTGGTGTCGTGTCTGGTAAGTCTAACATAAAAATTGGTTGATTAAGACAATTTCCTTTCCGTCGCAAAAGAACGAATGTTATTTTAAGGAACATATATAATGATAACATGCCTAGTATTTCAAGGTAATAATAATAATAATGTAGAGTTTGTAGAATTTGTAGAATTGTATTAACTCTAAAGACAAACAATCACAAATAACGATATAATGTATAACAGGCTTGCGAATACAATCCATGAACATTCTTCATAGTAACAACAAAAAAGAATTAGGTAATATATGAAATTACACACATGAAGAATTTATCTAAACATGAATACAATTGATAAGTGAAAATTTATAATATAGATGGTAACATTTAAAATACACATCTTCTACATGCTGAATAAAACCGGTTGTTTCACTATCCTACCGCTACGAGTATATGTAGGTCCAGTTCTATTTGTACTATTTAAGACACTTGGGTGATCCTTTTTTCTGTTTTCTTGGTAAAATTTTAACATAATAACACGAGTAAAAAAGTTCAGCTGAGAATTGCTTTTAGTGTTAATAAGTTCTGCAATGTCCAAAACATATGGAAATTGTGACTTGCGTAATAACCTTTTAGCCAAATACAAATGTCTTTCTCTTTAAAAATAAGGACATACAAAAATGTAGTGAAATTCATCTCCTAGATGAGCATCGCGTGCACTGCATATCATATCATATCATGGACCTATCATGGATGGACTGCGCTAGGATAGACTTCCTTTGATCTATGATGACCGCCGCCTCATAAAAATTCAAGACATTCAGGTGTTTCAAACAATACGCTGTATTTCTAATTAGGCAAAAGTCGCATATTGAAACAAACACTTTATTCATTTCATTCACCCCCACCTCCTTTCAGCCTACCTCTCTTCTGTATCTGTTGATAGGTAATATTCATGATTTTCCTGAATGTTTTATTTTTCTCTCACCCCCCTCTCTCTTCTTTCCTTTCACAATTTCCTCTTTTATTTGTCTCTCTTACATATTGCTTCGTTATGTCTTATATCAACAATAATTTGAAAGTATGCTTTGTGAAAGGGATTAGCAATCTACATGACCGAGCTCATGTTAAGGTATAATATTGTTATTCCGTGTTGCCTCATGTACCTTGACACGTTTCGCATAGTACCATGAGAAACATGTTTATCAAACTGTTCGTACACTTAACTTATGTTTGATAAGCTTCACATTATTTTGCTTTCTATTTTTTTATATATATCTAAAAATATATGCGGTCTCACATTTTATTCCATGCCTACAAAATCTAATTGAAATGAAATGAAATTTCATTACTTTTTTTTTTATATCTGACTGAAAAAGTCCCAAACGTACTAAATACAGGCAGAAAACTCCCATCACGTATATCTTACCTTGATTGATGTTTGAGTTGTTTTTTTTCACTGTTCTTATTGGCAGGTTCTAATTAAGTTTATATCAACATCATCCCACCATTGCAGCAAATGTACTTTTCCACACGAAAGCAAGTCATTCAGCTTTATATTGTCTAAGTTGTAGTATTTGTTAATTAGATTTTAAAAATTATTTATTTATTTGTTTATTTATCTATTTATTCATATATACATTTATTATTTGGGGGAAATGGGGGAGGGGATGTCTGGGAGGCACCCGAAACTAAGAAATGCCCTCACAAATCATTTGCATCACTTTAGAGTATTTAAAACCTTTTCCATTTGGTCTGCAGGGGTTGTACTTGTAAGTTTCCGAGTAGGCGTAACTCAATATTGCCAATTTGATGGCGATACATCAACCTTACCAGAGGGTTACCCGACAAAGCGACAAAATATGAACACTCTATATCCATGATATATGTGCATGGACGGTACATGTAGTATCAGCATGAGGAAATGTGCCTATTAGAGACTGTAAGAGCATTGTAGGTGGTAGTTAAATGTCGTCGTATCGTTCTTGCATCACAGAACGCTCTCGGTAATTAAAGACTAAGAACCCGTATTCTGTCTGAATAGAGGTTTAACGCAAACAGTGTTCTAAACCTAGACCAATCTTATGGGGCGCCAAATGAAATAACAGTGAAACATTATTATTGATTTAATATACTTGATTTTGTCCACGAAATCACTTTGATATATTGAGTTTGTCCGCATAGTAATTACAGCGAGTAGCTGAAATCGACCACTGTAGTGATTTTCTGATGAAATTCGATGATTTAGGGGTTGCATCAAGCGATTCATTTAGCGCCCCACTGTTTGCGTTAAACCTTTCAGTAAAATAAACTCCTTTTACTTATGTCATATGTTTAATTCGTTATTTGCCTTGATTGCATACTCAATGAGTGGTTATAACACCGTTAAAGAACTTGTCCAACATCCACAAAATAAGCGACATTTTATGAGATGCGAAGCTTCTATTCACTCCCGAAAAAATAAGAATAAGAAGTCTAGACGAGGAGGATGTCACACGTGAATCATTTCTGACAAACGAGAACGCCAATCTAATCATTGACAGCTTGGTCTAAACTAGCACAAGACCATGAAGACATAAGCCATATCCTGGTAAATAAGAGCTGAATGTTATCTTTGGCGCCTAGATCAATCGCTGTTTTGTATCGTTTTGCATGGGTGAAGTGAAAATGCGATTGATTCATAGCACAGCATATTATATTAGATGGGTTTTCCTCGCATTCCTGAACACGATATTTTAGTTAGTACCGTGTACGCTATACCAAATCCCCGCTGCACATAACTTACCATTAATGGGAACTATACCATAGTAACACCCCCGGCAGCCAATCAAATTCGAGGTCTCTATAGAAGTTGGCATTGATAGCAAAGTTACGATCAATGGTAAGCTGTCTAGAACATGTAGGATCCTAAAGCGCAACATCAGTATTTTCAATCAAAACCATAATATCCAGTACGTGAAGGTAACCAAGAGATAAACGTTTCCCTTTTTCATATCATTTTCTCACATGGAATTTTTGGTGGTCATTTTTCCAGGACTACCGGACGTGTGTGGTACCGACCGGAAGCTGACGGAACCGAGACATGATATCAACGGCTGGTATAATAACCGAGGCGACCCGCTCCTGGGGGCTTATGGTAAGCACGAGTCTCACGCGGATAAACCCTCTCAGTACCAACGGAAAATTGATAGTTCCATGTCAATTATAGGACTTGGTAGTAAGTTGCATTGATTCAAAGCAGTCAAATATGAGTAGCGGCGCAAAGGCAGATTGAGGAAAATTGAGATGAACATGAGGGAATAAGTTTTTTAAGGAGGTAGAATGGATAGTTAGGCTGACAAATTATGTAAAGCAACGTGTATTAGCAGTACATGTGACCACAGAGCCTCATGTTCGAGTTGCCAATTTGACTCCTGAGAAGTCAAGTCTTTCCATCATTACAGCATCCTTAACTTTCTTCGTTCGGCTAATATTGTCTGATTTTTCTCAAACTTAATTTGCTGCGTTTCTCAGATTTTATTCCAAAGTTGAACCCAGATGATCTCCAGAAAAATACTTGACGATAGAACCTCCTCTCTCAAGATCTGGGCGATCTATATGAGATCACATCTGGTATGCCGTGGGCTCGGGAGGACCACGCTTCTGACTTTTGTAGAATCTTTCACAACATCATCCAAGAAAATGGCAGTCTGCATCTCCTCCTCTGTTTTCAAATATGCCACCTGTGCCCCTCTATTTCTTAGCCCTGGCTCCAGGGGTGAAATAGCTACACGGCCACGATGGTGTAAGGTGTTCTTACTAAGTTGATAGAATATGATATACCAATCAAATGTGACATCAATACCGATGCCTAATGATATCACTTGCGTTGGTTTGGATTCGGGATTAATAAATGATTAAATAAAACAACAAAGTTTTCCTGATAATACAGTACATGATCTAACAGCTAGGCTGAGAAGTGCTCCCGCATAAACCCGTTGCACGCCAGGCCAACTGGTATTCTCTCATGTGTGTTGTATTTATGTACATTGCTTGTGCAATATGTATCCCGAGGCATATAAAGAGTTAATAATGTTTCTTTCTTTTTTCCTAATCCTTTCTTGCCCCATCACAAGAGTCGCGTCTATTGCGGCTGCTACCTGTCGGCTATACGGATGGCGCCTACGCTCCAGCGGGGCAGGATCGGCCTAACCCGTTGTCGATCAGCGATACTCTCTCGAAGGGTGCAGCCGGCAAGCCGAATTACAAAAAGAAGACGGCACTTCTTGCGTTCTTTGGTGAGCAATCTTATATAGGTAGTGCCCGATTACTGTTATAACCCATTTAGAGAATCATGATTTACGGTGTCATAAATAACTCTAATCTGCTGGAAACCATTAATTGGGCCATGTGACCATGTGTCTATATTAGTTTTGGACTTATGGGCGCTGTAACACAATTGTTTGCGATCAATTTCAAAATGTTCAAAAATCTTTTGAACAAAAAGCGCATGCAAAAATGATGTTGATTGGCCAATGCAATTTTGCGATTGATTGCAAATCTTTATGTTACGGGACCCTGGTCTATCCTCATGGCGTTCTGTTCACGTTATCATGTTAGACAAACACGTGCCGCATAAATTCTACAGTGTGTGTGTGTGGCCTCAACTCATGCCATACCTCCACAGTCATTCCATTCGGAACATATTGGTTTGCCAGATTTTCTTAGTCCATAACGTACCTAAAAGAAGAAAAAAAAACTCTCGTAGATTATGTGATGACCCGTCGTAAACAGAGTTGTGATTGATATCAAAGGGAAAGATCACCCTGAAGTTAAGTTAGTTTTAATTAAAGCAAAGTCATGACAGAAATATAAGTGAAGGTTTGACGAAAATCCGTCGAAGGATAAGCAAGTTTTTTTACGTTTTAAGTTTGTGACGCCACGTATGAGGTGCCCTTCCATGATATTGTGTACTATTTCCCTCATAAATTCAAATTTTTCTGTTTTTTAATGAAGGAATGAATCCTCTTCATAGACCTGTCTGTGTAAAACATGTGCCTAATGATGCGCCAAATACACAGATAAAGTAATACACATCCTTTTGAGAAAATTGACATTTTCAAAAAAAAAAATTGTACACAACATGAAGGAAAAGCTTCCCGCACGTGACATTAAATCAAAACAAAATTAAAACTTCAAAAAAATCATAACTCTCTTATATCCTTTGTCGGATTTCGGCAAACCTTCACTAATATGTTTTATTCATGGTTTTGCTTTCATTTAAATCAACATAACTTTAGCGTGGAAGTTCCCTGTTATTGATCGCACATCCAATAGGCTACACTTTTCTGTTCATAGGCCCGTATGGCAAGCCGTTTTAACATTTATTCCTATTTCTTGATATCACGAATTCGATTTCTTGATATCAAGAATTCGACTTTTTCATATCAAGAATTCGAATACTTGATATCAGAAACTGAATTCTTGATATCAAGAAATTGAATTCGTGATATCAAGAATTCGACTTCTTGATATCAAGAATTCGAATTGTTGATATCAAGAAATGCTTTTGTGTAGTTAAGCAATGGCAATTCTTGATATCAAGAAATCGAATTCTTGATATCAAGAAGTCGAATTTTTTATATCAAAAATTCGAATTCGTGATATCAAGAAATAGGAATAAATGTTAAAACGGCTTGCCATAGGTCCGCGCACAGACATAAACTATGATATCACATAACTGCCCTGAGAAGTACATTCTGACTCGTAGTACTTATAGCCATGATGATAACAGACTGGTTACTATTGGTTAGCAATGTCACGTGATGGTTTGTGTTGTGTGGGCAGCTCAGCATGTGTTCAACGAGATCGTAGACTCCACCAAGACGGGGTGCCCGCTGGAATGGATGAACATGGATATCCCTGAGGAGCTGAGACACCAGTATGGAGGGGCAACTATCCTCCCCTTTAGGAGGGGCTGGTACGATCCCGCTACAGGAGACACCTCAGCTGTACCCCGCGAACAGGTATGAAATATGGAGATGGAGGGGATATATATATATATATATATATACAGTTAACAACAGGAACATTCATACCCCTACTGAAATTTCAGGGGGGGTTAAAAATGTTTTTCTGAAAAACGACAAGTGGACACAGAATATTTTGACCGTAGTTGGATACCTTTACTTGAAAGGTAAAAATTCTGAATGTTTTTAGTGTGACCTAATTTGCATAACAAAATGCACACTGCTTATTTGTATTTTGACTTGCTAAAAATTACTACTACTACTGCTAATAGTACTACTACTACTACTACTACTACTACTACTACTACTACTCCTTCTACTCCTTCTACTCCTATACGACTCCTCCTTCTCCTCCTCCTACTACTCCTGCCACAACTACTACTTCTAAATTACTACTATAACTATATACTTCTTCAATTTCTACTAGTATTACTGATGTTGCTTTCCCCAGATGAATGCCGTGTCGCCGTGGCTAGACGGCACGGGGATCTACGGGCCGAACCGTATCTGGGAGCAGGAGATGCGGGCGTTCCGCGACGGCATGCTGAAGTATCGACAGACCATGAGGAACGGGGTGTGGGTTCGAGACCCCACGTTACCTGCGGACAACTACCCGGGACTTCCCTTGACTAACCCGGCCCCAGCCGAGAGGCACGAGATCTTCAACGCCGAACGACTCTTCAGTGAGTGCCAATCCTGTCAATTCTTTCATGCTAAATGCAATGCTCGGTGCTCGCGTGCTGGCGTTTCTTCTGTATGTGTAGACTAGAAGCTGTGTGTCAAGATGCACAAGATACACTGTACTGTCGAACATTTTGAGGATTTATTTGTGATTTGTGATTTAATCACTAATTACTCCAAATGTGGATCATTTGAGAGCAAATCACTTAAAGCAAGTTTCTAAAATTAACAATACTTGAATTTAAGACCATTGGTAAGAAGATTGCTCATGATCACCTTTCTTAAAGGCTTTTTGTCTCCCCAGTACAGTATATCCCCTTCTATTAGAGGAAAAAGAAACCTGCATGAGATAATAACAGATTATGTTTAGCATTCTTTCTCTTGCGCGGCAGTAACTACAATTGAGTCTTGACACGGTGCATCTTTCCTCAAGTCTTTGGTCGTGTGTGTGACTGTGACGACGCAAAGCTGTGAAAGTACTGTTCATTCACTCTCTCTCCTTTATTAGGCAAAGTACATGATGTATAAGTGAAGAGTTTAATGTTAACGTTGGATGATGTCATCCCGTCTCTCACCCGCAGTGCTGGGTAATCCCCATAGCAACGAGAACCCCGCCCTGTTGTCCATTGGGATCTTGTTCTGGAGGTGGCATAACTTTTGGGCAGACCGCATCGCGAGCACATGCAGCGACGAAGACAGCACGGACAAGGACATCTACGAAGAGGCTAAGAAATGGACACTGGCCACCTATCAGGTATGGTGGTCGACGACCACGATGACTTAAACGACCACGGCAGCAACCACGGCG